>SMMW01000487.1:0-76789 GCA_004794655.1 Marisa cornuarietis | reverse complement strand
CAATCTTGTAAGTAATACTGTTCACGACATTTCACTATTTTTTCTCTCCCCTCTCGAAGCAACCTGAGTCTTTACGAAGTGATTTCTGTCTGTTAGGCTGTAAAATGTAGCTGTTTATACATTCTTAATCTTTACTATTAGTCATGGCCACGAGCCTCCACAGAATGAAGGTACTCTCTTACCCCTCCCTCCTTCTCCTTGCTTATGACTGTACTTATACTTCCTGACAGACAACATATTATATCTTTGAATTTAGTGATTTTCTGTTCAGTACTAATGTACTTGTTCGCCTTTCATCTATTGGAGCTCTTTCGGAGATTTCATCATTCTCTCTCTCCCTCTAACACTATCACTGTGGGTGTATAAGTACTTAGGAACATGGATTACCACCCCTGAATGTTTGGTGTAACGAGGCTGTCGCCCTTGAGTGTTTTTTGTTTTGTTTTTTTGTATTACTAGGGATTGTCACCCTTGAATTTGATGTTTAGATAGAGGGCACTGATTAAGAATTGGAAGAGAAGTAGAAGTGAGAGTGTCGTGCATGGAATAACTTGAAAGAGGTGAGACTTGTTTTTTTTAAGTTGCACTTCAATTGCGGAAGGAGAAGTTGAATATTTTCTAGGTACCAGTTAGTAGAGAAGTTTTCATTGCCTTTACATAGACAAGATTTCGTTGATATTTTCTGTGTGGCAAAAGATCTTGAAGGAAAGATCTGTTTTCGAGACAAGGAGTATCGCCATCGTTGACGTAAGAGAAGGGAAAGTGACTGTGTGGTCTTCTTAGAGACTCTGAAGTTGTTTTTAACTGTGTAGACTATTAACTGTGTGGAATAATATTGTATTGATTGTTATTGATAAGCGACTGTGTGGTTCCTCGCTTTACGAAATTCCCAGCTACTGTGTGTTCTCCTGTGAAGATTTTATAACTGTCTGGATTATGCTTACCTACTGTGGGAATTATTCTTGACTTGAACAATCGTCTGCCGATAAGACTGTCGGAGTTGTTTCGTCGATGTATGTTGTCTGTGTGATCAACGCCAGTGAACGAGACTGTATGAGTGGAACTGTCTGCAGTGTCAACCCCGCCCAACAACAGCAAGTTGTTTAGGACCCGTCTACAAAGAAGAGTGTGTATGTTCCATCATCAAGAAAGAGTGTGTATGTGAGAGAACTTGGAGAAAAACTGACTTTTAATATAAACAGCTTGTTGACATTTTATCTTGAGTGAACTCAGTGAAGGATATTGTCTGTGATTATTATAGGCTTTTTAACTGGAGAATAATATATGTGACGAACTTATCAAACGTTAATTAGTAAAAAGAATATATTGTTAGTTCACCCGCATATTAGAAACGTTTGAGCCCACATACAGGTCTTAGTGATTTATTGTCAGAAAGAACACTTGTGGAATGTAGTGTTTACAAGTGTCTGTGGAGTCTCTGTGTGTGTGTGTGTGTGTGTGTGTGTGTGTGTGTGTGTGTGTGTGTGTGTGTGAACCCAACATAAGTAGGAGTGTGCGAGCACATGTATATGTGTAATACATATTGTGTGTGTGTGTGTGTGTGTGTGGTGCTAGCGAGAGTATTTGTGCGTGTTTGTGCCCGCGCCTACCTCAGTGTTTGTGTGTGCGCGCAAGTGTATCTTTTTGCATAGTATCATTTCTCTACACAAACATCAGGGCAGATCATCTTCCTATAGCACCGCTCTCATACTTTTATTTGTCTTTGTTGATTATTATTGTTGTTGTTATTGTTACAGACAAGGGCATCATAGCTATTCAGACCTTACAGTGTATCGGGCTGGTAGGACTCATTCTGGCAACATGGAACCAAATGTTCACCAACTTCTTTGATGCCGGGTGTCCGTGTCGTTACTTTACAGAGGTCACTACTAGTGTTGGTAGTAAGTGTCACATAGGTCACTACTAGTGTTGGTAGTAAGTGTCACATAGGTCACCGCTAGTGTTGGTAGTAAGTGTCACATAGGTCACCACTAGTGTTGGTAGTAAGTGTCACATAGGTCACCGCTAGTGTTGGTAGTAAGTGTCACATAGGTCACCACTAGTGTTGGTAGTAAGTGTCACACAGGTCACCACTAGTGTTGGTAGTAAGTGTCACATAGGTCACCACTAGTGTTGGTAGTAAGTGTCACATAGGTCACCGCTAGTGTTGGTAGTAAGTGTCACATAGGTCACCACTAGTGTTGGTAGTAAGTGTCACACAGGTCACCACTAGTGTTGGTAGTAAGTGTCACATAGGTCACCACTAGTGTTGGTAGTAAGTGTCACACAGGTCACCACTAGTGTTGGTAGTAAGTGTCACATAGGTCACCACTAGTGTTGATAGTGATTTTCTAATCAATGCTCTCGATCGTCAGGTTACCAAACAATGAGATTGTGTGTGTATTTTTAACTTTGTATCTCACATTGAGATGTGTTTCGATATTTGTGTTAGCGATTTAACTCTTTAAACAGAAGCAAAAACTTCAGTGTGTGAGTGCGGGTCGTTAATAAACGAAAGTGATGAATGTCTAGCATTGCTACAAAGTGAGATGATAAAGAAGGTAACACAGAGTATTTTAAATGTTCAGATGTCCCTCGATGGAAACCTCTGCAACTACCAGTTTCTTTCGGAAACACCTACTAATAAATAAATCTCTAACTGCAATAACATAACTTCCCCCGTGGGACTCCGGGGTATGCTTGCCTAGCGAGCATTGTAAGAATAGGGTCCTTGCTGTCCAGCTAGGCATGTCGTAAGAGGTGACTAAGGTGGACACCTCACCTAGAGGTAAATTAGGTTGTGGTAGGGCTAACAACCCCACAATATAAAAAAGCACGCTACAGAAACCAACACTAGAGCACTCGTTATGGATGGCGAAGGTAATGAAACACACCAGGTAACTGGACATGACGGACGACAGTCAAACCCGAGAGGGAGCTGGCGCCCCGATGGTGGATTTACTGAAATCGAAGCAGAAGTTGAGGGTGGGGTGCTGGAACGTCCAGACCTTGTACCAGACTGGGAGGTTGCCCCAACTAGTCAAGGAGTTTGACAAGTACAACTTGGACATCCTGGGAGTCAGCGAGGTCAGATGGACCCGCACGGGGAAAGAGGAGACTAGCATCAGGACATACTATCCTGTTCTCAGGAAGATCAAACGACCAACACTCTGAAGGAGTAGCACTACTCCTCAATAGGAAAACTGAAAAGACACTGCTCTAATGGAAGCCTTATGGACCCAGGCTTCTGAGAGCAAGATTCCATTCAAAGTACACCAAGCTGACAGTGCTAGTTTGCTATGCACCAAAAGAAGACTCCGAGGCAGAAGACAAGGATGCTTTTTACGATCAGCTCCAGGCAGCCACGGAGAGCGTCCGAGCCCATGATATGTTGTTCATCACCGGCGATCTCAATGCCAACGTGGGAAGTGACAATACCTGCAGGGAGCATATCATGGGCAAACATGGAATTGGAACCATCAATGACAACGGAGAGAGACTGACAGACTTTTGTGAAGAAAACAATCTACTGATTGGAGGCACACTCTTCCAACACAAAGACATCCACAAGGTAACGTGGACATCACCAGACGGAATCACAAAGAACCAGATAGACCATGTCATCATCAACCGAAGATGGAGGAGCTCACTTCAAGATGTCAGAGCCTACAGAGGAGCAGACGTTGCCAGTGACCACACTCTTGTGATAGCCACAGTTTTTCTGAAGCTACGTCGATCGCGAGGAAAACAGGCAGGTCAGCAGAGAGTGGACTCAGGCAGACTGAAGGACCCAGCTACCAAACGGGCCTTTGTAGTGGAAGTAAAGAACAGGTTCCAGGCACTAGGGGACCAACAGGAGATGACCTTATTAGGACTTCAATCGAGTCTTACAGGAAACAGGAGAGAAAATACTGGGCATCCAACGAAAAACGAAAGAACAGTGGATCAGAGAAGTGACATGGAAAAGGATAGAAGAGCGAAAGTCAACCAAGCAGAAAATCAACAACACCAGATCTGAACGTCTGAAGGAACAACACAGACAAAGATATACAGAAATAAACAAAGAGGTAAAGAGGATGATCAAAACCGACAAAAGGGACTACATAGAGAAACTGGCACATGAAGCAGAAGAAGCAGCACGAAAAAATGACCTGAAGACACTGTATAAAATCAATAAACAGCTAAACAACAGGGTCAAAAACAGCGAAGTACCAGTGAAAGACATGAACGGAAATGTTGTCGAGGGAGAGGCAGGAAAATACAGCGCTGGAGGGAGCATTTTGAGTCGGTTCTGAACAGACCAGACCCCCCTCAGCTTGTAGACATCCAGCCAGCAGATACAGACCTTGACATCTGCACAGACCCGCCAAGCCTGGAAGAAGTGACAGCAGCAATAAAGGCAATGAAAAGCGGCAAAGCACCAGGGGCAGATGGAATATCAGCAGAGACGTTGAAAGAAGATGTGAATGTAACAGCTCCCATGTTGACTGAAATCTTCAGGCAAGTTTGGGAATCAGGACAGATCCCGGATGCGTGGAAGACAGGGTTCATCTTCAAGTTACCCAAGAAAGGAGATCTTGGAGACTGCAATAACTGGAGGGGTATAACACTTCTTTCCATCACCAGCAAGGTCTTCATACAGATTGTTTTGTCAAGACTAACGGCAACCAGCAAGCAAGATTTCGCCCTGGGCGATCCTGCTCTGAACTCATTTTCACTCTGCGTCAGATTCTGGAGCAGAGCAATGAGTGGAACGCACCGCTGTGCATCAACTTCATTGACCTGGAGAAGGCTTTTGACAGCATCCACCGCGAGTCCTTATGGAAGATCCTGAGGCATTATGGAGTGCCTGCGAAACTTGTCCAGGTCGTTGCAATGCTGTACAGCGATTTCAAATCTCAGGTGGTCTGTGACATGGAGCTCACAGCTCCCTTCAACGTCAGTACTGGGGTGAAGGAGGGCTGCATTCTGTCGCCGTTCCTCCTCATCCTGGCCATGGACTGGATTATGAAGAATTCCACCGACAGAGAGAGGATAGGGATCAAATGGACCATGACTATGACAGCAACAACAATGCTGGAAGACTTGGACTTTGCCGATGACATTGCTCTGCTAGCACACCGCCACCAAGACATGCAGGATAAAACAAATGCCTTCTCAGAAACAGCTGGGAACCTTGGCTTGAAGGTCAGCGCAAAGAAAACGAAAATTATGAGAGTGAACGCCAGAGTCCAAGAAAACATCAAACTAAATGGAGAAGAGATTGAGGAAGTTGACAGTTTTACCTATCTTGGGTCCAAGATTTCAAACACCGGGGATGCGGAGGTGGAGATTCGAGCCCGACTGGCGAAAGCCAGCCAGGCCTTCGCCTCACTCAGGAGCACGTGGAAGGCACAAAACATCAGCCAGAAGACCAAGCTGAGAATCTTCAAGCCAAATGTGATCAACACCCTCCTTTATGGATCAGAATCATGGAAGATGACCAAAAACATCGGTAACAGGCTTGACCTCTTCCAAAACAGATGCCTCAGGCGCATACTTTACATCTTTTGGCCAAACACCATCATCAATGAAGAACTCCACGGAAGAACTGAAACCGAGTCCATCACCACGCTGGTTCAACGAAGGCGTTGGCGATGGATTGGACACGTGCTCCGCCAGCAGACAGCAGACCTCTCCAGAATCGCCCTACGATGGACTCCAGACGGCCGAAGAAAACGAGGGCCGCCCAAAGGAAACCTGGAGAAGAACAGTGGAAAGGGAGATGAAAGGAAAGGGCTGGACATGGGGTCACCTGGAGCGAGTTTCAGCCGATCGACATCAGTGGCGGGCTCTGGTTGAGACCTTATGTGCAACTAGCACAAAGAGGATTGAATAACTTAAATTGAATAGGTTTTATTATTCGCATTTGTTAGTAAACCAGATATGCAATACTAGAAAACTTATGTTCATTTAAAGGGTTGACAAATTTAACAAAGTCTCCTAATAATAGTGTCCTTATTGGGTATCTGTCTAGCACACCAAGTACCATGAAGGTTGATATGTTTGTTCTTAGTTTAAAAACATATTTATAAAAACACAATTGTAATTTATTAGCCATGTCACGGGGACCAAAGCCCTAGACTACACAACATACAACAATATGGACGCAATCATGTTATCAAATGGATTGACCTGTACACGTGCAGAAAGTTAGTAAGGAGAAAGAACATTGTATGGAGGTGTGAGAAGATTGCTCTTTATTCTCGATTCTTTTAGACTACTGAGAATGTATCGTTATAATTGAATTTAATACCTAATATAGTAAATCAAACACTAATTCAATATTTAAATTACTAAACTTGAAAACAGGTAATTTACATAGGTTACCTTTTGAAAAAAATACAATGATTTTAATTTTTAGCAGACTAAGGACTTGCATGGTACAATATGGCAACAACATATTTAGTTCTTTCTGTAAGTTATCTCAGATTTAGAACATATTACAGTGTCATTAGCAGACAGAGTAGGAACATGTGGTATAGGCTTTCTACATTTTGACAGAAGTGCCTTCACTCAATACAGCTTACAGACCCTTGATGTTTTCTAGCAAATAGGACTTTAAATCATTTAAAACGAAACCAAACGCAAAGGGGAAGATTTCCCCCTTGTCGTACCCCACATGAATTTGTAAAGTACCCTGAGCTACATTTGTCTACCCAGATAAAAAAAAAATTGCCTTAGAATAGATATTTTTCACGGTTTGGAGAAAATATCCACTAATATCTACTTTCAGCGATTTTTCCCACAGCAAAGATCTTTTAATTTTATCAAATACTGTTTCGTAGTCAATAAAGACGCTTTATTTTGTTGAAGAAAAAGTTTATTGTTCTCTGTAATGTAAATATATGATCAAGTATTAAGTACCCAGCCCTGAATACAACTTGCTTTTCACTAAGTTTATTATAGTTGTCTAAACATCAGTCTACCCTGACTGTTCCTTTCTCCACTTTACTATCATCTCTGTGTTCCTTCGTGTTCCTGGCAGTGTTCATTGTGCATGTGTGTGTGTGTGTGTGTGCCTGATGGTGATGTCTGTCTCTGTGTCATAATCTATCACTACCTTGTCTTGTAAAGCGCGTTGAGCTTGGCTTCCTGTAGGGAAATGAGTATGTAAATCCTATTATTAGTAGTAGTATTGGTATAAATATTGGCAGCACTAAAACAACACAACTAAGTGGATAAACAGTTTGTGAACGTTCAGTGTGACAGACATATGTGGCGGTGTTATCGGGGTATTGTCCTGTCTACTAGTAAATCAAAGCCCGGATGTATGGAAGACCAGAGGAAACTCATTATGCAGAAAATTCAATCTTTCTTTCAGGTCTCGCAGGCTTTACTGGGGCCATGCTGTTTGTGTATGAAATGGAAAATGTGGTACCAGCCGATTTCCGAGCTTCGATCAACTATTCCTGGTGTCCTTTTCTAGACATACTGGGAAGTGTGTCATGCGCAGTGGGTACATTTCTGACCTTCAGGTTACGGGGTTACAGCGCTACAGGTAAGATTATATTACTAGTTCAACTACACAACACACACACACACACACACACACACAGGCGCACGCGCGCTCGCGTTCCCGCTCGCACGGACATTGAGGTTAAAGGTAATTCATGATTTCAAACTTAGCTATGCGTCCTCTATTTGACTTTTGTCCCTTGACCGTTTGACCGCTTGCCTCAGATTGTGAAACCCGTTTCGATCACAATTCGCTGATGACAGTATTTGTTCTGCAGATACACAGGTAAGTGTCATTACATCCATTATAATTTTTACGAACAGTTCCGCGACGTTGGCTAAGACAAATGCAGCTATTTATAGAAATGTGGAATATGGCTTCTGAATAATTTATAATTTCTAACCGACAAACTTTGCGACAGAGCGAGTGTGCGTACGTGTGTGTGCGTGTGCGTGTGTGTGTGTGCGTGCGTGCGTGCGTGCGTGTGTGTGTGTGTGTGTTATCTGCTGATGGAATGCTTCGTGACGATGTCTACATCGATGTCAGTGACATGTCGAGTCATTTGGTGGAGAAACTTCTGTCCTGGCCATACGAAGCCTGGATAGTGAAGCAATGTTGACAATGTGCTACACATGGAGACTATTTTCTGTGTCTTGTTCACGAGAAAAACATGCTTCTGTGGAAAATTCTACAGCACATTCTCCATGACAACCCGGGCACAACTGGTTCCGTTTATTTGTCTTTGCCTTTGCTATTAGCAATAACCTAAATAAAAGAGTCTCTATTATTTTAAAAAGATACATAGATATGTCTATCATAATATATCCTAGCATCATCGATGTTGTCACGTGCACTCTACAGTGACTTTCAGACGAGATCCCGATCCCGACTGCCGACGGACACGCAGTTCTGGATACAGAAGAAGAATAAAAAGGAAACCCCAAAAACCTAGACAAAAAATAACCATCTTTAACCCACAATGTATCAATGTGTAAACATTCTCCCCCCACAACAATAACATAATTTCATCTATTTATCTCATGCAAAAAATTATATAATCACTCTCTCAACTGCACCATTTAAAGACAGAAATTAACATAGACATACACTCCCCTCAACAGGTTCACATGAGAGATTTTACTCTTGTCTGGTCAGCACTTGATACACAAACCAAGTCTGGTCAGGACTTGTACTCAAAGTCTGGTCAAGACTTTCCCACACACCGAGGAGACTGTCACGTTTCCCGCTCCCGTCAAGGAGAAGACTAGAGCACGACACAAGACAAAAGTACAAAACGCTCTTTTCATTCTTCTCTACTCTTTCCTTCCCATCCTCTCAACAGCCCTTAATTAAACAGTCAGCCATCACAGGACTCGCACGCCGACACACACACACACCGATCGCTAACCTCCACACCTTCCCCCCTCCTTCCCCCTCCTTCCCCATTTCCCATCCCTTTCTCACCCAAAGATTGCAGAAGTCTTCAAGGCCACGGTTGGCGGAAAATTTGGCGCACTGAACCTGGTGGACTGTGATGTAGACACCCTCGCTGGAAACATCAAAGAGGTGCTACTGTCGACAGCCCAGGAGGTTCTAGGGCGACATTGGAATAAGAAACAGCCATGGGTCACGAATGACATCCTAGACCTCTGTGACCAAAGGAGGACCTTGAAGAGTGAAAAGAAAACCAAACCAGAAGCAGCCACCAAATACAAAGAAGTGAACTGTGCCATTAAGAAAGGGATGAAGGCAGCTAGGGAGAGCTGGATCGAGGATCAGTGCCAGGATATAGAGGATGGAATGGCACGAGGTGACAGCAAAAAGGCCTATCAACTTCTAAAGACCCTCACTAAGACAGACCAGCAGAAGATCTCAGCCATCGACGACAGCAATGGTCACCTTCTCACAGAAGGCAATGCTGTACTCAACCGATGGACAGAATACTGCAAGGACCTGTACAATTACCAGCTGAAGACCGACGCCAACATTCTCCAAAACAACCAGACTAGAGACAGCGAACGTGCAGACCTACCAGTCCTACGGGAAGAGGTCGAAAGAGCTGTACATAGTTTGAAGGGAGGAAAGTCACCAGGCGTTGATAATGTACCAGCTGAGCTGCTCAAGCAGGGTGGGGAAGCAACTACAAAAGCCCTAACTGTCCTGTGCCAAAGAGTCTGGGAGCGCAAGGAATGGCCCAGAGAATGGACGCAGTCACTAATCATACCCCTCCCAAAGAAAGGAAACAGCAAACAGTGTCAGAACTACAGAACCATCAGCCTTATCAGTCACCCAAGCAAAGTCATGCTGAAGGTCCTACAGAACCGCATCAGAACCACCGCAGAAGAGCTGCTAGCAGAAGAACAGGCTGGCTTCAAACCACGTACAAGCACAGTTGAGCAGATCTTCAACTGTCGTCTTCTTATTGAAAAGCATCTTCAGCATCAGAGGGACCTTTACCACAACTTCATTGACTTTAAGAAGGCATTTGACAGAGTCTGGCACGAGGGGCTATGGCATGTGATGCGGAAATTCAACATTGAAGAAGGGCTCGTCCAAGTTGATGAAGCGCTGTATAACAGCTCAACGAGTACAGTACTGCTCAACAACCAAATAGGAGCTTACTTTCGCACTACAGTAGGGGTGCGTCAAGGATGTCCCCTATCACCCGTGCTGTTCAACATATTCTTGGAGAACATCATGCTTGAAGCTCTTCATGACCATCATACCTCCATTTCAATCGGCGGAAGACCAATATGCAACCTACGCTTTGCAGATGACATAGATCTGTTAGCAGGTACAAAGAAAGAACTGCAAGACCTCACCAACAGACTGACAGACAGCTCAAACGCATATGGAATGGAGACCAGCACTAAAAAGAGCAAAGTTATGATCAATGGCAACGGCAAAGCAGAGATCTATATGAACGGGGTACAGCTCGAAGAGGTAAGTAGCTTCAAGTACTTGGGAGCCACCCTCTCCAAGGACGGCAGCTCCACGCCAGATATCCGCATCAGGATCGCAACAGCAACAGTAGCAATGGCTAGGCTAGATAGGATATGGCATAGCCACAAGATAAGGTTCACTACCAAGTACAGGCTATACAAATCCTTGGTAGTGCCGATCCTGCTCTAGGGATGCGACACGTGGACTCTGCTCGCCGAAACAGAAAGGAGAATCCAGGCATTCGAGCACAAGTGTCTGAGGAGGCTGCTCCGGATCTCATACAAAGAACACAAAACCAATGACTTTGTGCTAAACAAGATGGCCACACTGGTAGGACACCAGGAACCTCTACTATCAACAGTCAAGCGACGTAAGCTGGTCTTCTTTGGCCACGTGACCCGGCACGACACCCTGTCGAAGACTATCCTTTAAGGCACCTTGGACGGTGGCCGACGCCGCGGTGGTCAGAGAAAGAACTGGCTTACGAACATCACAGACTGGACTGGTCGTCCTGTACAGGACCTGCTGACTATTGCCCAAAATAGGCAAGAGTGGCGGGCCCTGTCAGCTGCCACGTCCATCCATGTGCTCCCCCCAACGCCAGGTGCCAGGCAAGGGACGACTGACTGACTGACTGACTGACTGACTGACTGACTGACTGACTGACTGACTGACTGACTGACTGACTGACTGACTGACTGACTGATCCCTTTCTCAATTAAAAAAAAAAAACAGGTTTGTGACACTTAGGACACACGACTCGTCAAATTAGTCTTTATACACACAAATCTACTTTCTTCTTTTACTTTTATGACCTGCACCTGTGTAATGCGTCTCATTTCATTGTCCTTGACCTTGGTCTCGATGTTAATCCGCAATTTGTTGATTATGTTCTTCAGAGAACATGGACAAGCGTCTCAAGTGTATGAGCCGTATGAAAGGGTATTCAAGGAAATAACTTTTTTCCAGATGATCTCTCATTTAATTTTGACAAAGAAAACAGTACATCTGCCTGTCCCTGGTCTAGTTGGGTGGGTAAGATGCAAGTATAAAAATTGCTGAGACCACACCAGGACAGATGGAAAGACGATATTGCTGCTAAGTATAAAGTTTTCCAGACACCGACCTGAGTGGAAAATGTTTAGGTATTGATATATTGTGGGTTAAATATGGTTATTTTCTGTCTAGGTTTTTTTTTGTTTGTTTGTTTCATTTCTTTTTCGTTGATCTGGACAATCAACTGCGTATCCGTCGGCGGTCAGGATTGAGAGGTGCCTAAATTCGGAACGGATAGCACTATGATTGGAGACTGTGGTGTGTGATTTTGTGTTGTGTTCTTTTTTTCTTTTCTGAAGACTGTTTTTGGGAGGACTGCGCCTTCAAGAGTGTAGGGAATATTGGGTTTAAAGGAACTATGGGTCAACATTGAATTTTTGACTGTGTTTAGGTGTTTATTTTGAATTTATATTTGTTTGTTTTAGTTAATTATTATTTCTTGTTTTGAATTATATTTATCTTTAACTTTACTATCTGCTTGTTGTGATCTCATCTGAAAGTCACTGTAGAGTGCACGTGACACTGAGTAACGGAGTGAGGGAGAGGAATTGTAGAGAGATGAGATTACGATGGTTAACAGTGCTTAGTAGGTCACATTATTGTCACGAATTCTGGGCAGTTCATATTAGCTTTAAAGTAAAAAATAAATGAAGTTTAATCGGAGGATAAACAGTCAAAGCTGGCAAAGAAGCTCGACCACCACCGCCCCTAAAATCAGTGCCAGCGGCGCAAGTATTTCTCCAACTTGTAGTGATAAAGTTCTGTGGTTGAATACCTGCTCCAAGATCGTCGGGAAAGAACATCGTATAGCGTCTTGTAGGAATAACATCTACCCCAAGAACATTGTGGGTACTTTTAATCACAAATAATACTAATGTAGCGGCACAACAAGCCGACTCCACTAGAAGCTCATTTTCCAGTTTTTGTATACTGAATGTATTTGTATACTCTGAGTATTTAACAAGATAAAAAAAATTGTTTTTAAACAAGTGGTTGTGTGGCATAACTAACATTTTTGCCTAATAAGTTTAATTTTACTCTTTTTAGCCTCGATTCTGTAGCTATATTGTGTTTGACATTGTCTAGACATTTGGTGTATTTAGCTTCAGGTGACAATTCACAGAATGACGCCGAACACATGCTTATTATGCTAGTCACGTGCATCAGCCGGCCAATCAAATGGCACTAAAAGGTTTTTGTGTCTTTGTTTATGAAAAGTGGGCAGAGATAGATCGACAGACTTTTATCGGTCACTCTGCATAAACCTGCACATTTTTTAGGTTGGAGACGACCTCAGGTCGTCCAGTCTGTCGATGTTTGATAACAATTGTCCTGTTGACACACTTGGTCTCCTACTTTGTCAACATTCGTCTCATCGTCTTCATGCCTGGTTTATTTTCCCAACCGGTCTACTTTACTGGTCCACACCATGTGAAACTTTAGGTCGCTGTACAGCGACATTATTAATGTATCTCGGGGTAACATGTATGTTTCTCAGTCTCACTGCTGTCCAGTGTACAACCCTGACGTCAGTTTTGTTGATGTTTGTCTATTCATGGTGTTGTCAATGGCTGTGTCTTGAGAACGGAATGTGTGTAGTCACCTTTAGAAGACAATATCTTGCACTGAGCTTCCACTAATCTTAAGAAAGAAAAGAGTACATCGCAGAAGCCTTTGAAATCTTTCTGTTTGTCCACCCTTGGTGATACAAGCATGTGTCAAACCTAAGAATGCAAGAAAAAAACTATTATTTTAATTGAATGTAATTTGAGTGAGTGTCTGTACTTATGTGTGTGAGAGAGAGAGAGAGAGGGGGGGCTAGATGGCACCACAGTTATCTCGAATATAAGTTTTTTTTAATAAATATCTTCCATGGAAAGAGAAAAAAAACGCATGGAAAACTCCACGAGAACAATTACTACTATCAGTATCGTACACACATTGCTGTCTAGACGAAAACTAAACACAGTTGGTTTAGGAGGAAGTTCGCCCGAATTAAAACTTGGAGGGGATATAGACCCTCTCCCTCGTCCAGTAACCAGCTCTAACATTTGATTGAACTGATTTTCAGTTTACTACCGAGAACACAGTGAAAATAAAAAACTAGCTGTCGATGTTAATCCTCAACTTGATTATTTACTTCCTACAGGGCGCGGAGAGCGGGTCAAGTGTGTGAGTCGTGTAAAAGGGTATTCAAATGATTTTTTTTTCCATAGTTGTCTTATTTGATGTTTGTTAAAAAGTGAAACTGCATCCCCCTTTCGTAGGGTCAGTGAGTTTTAAAATTGTTTAAAGCACAACTTCAACCAACTTCCTCTTGCGGACAGTTTTCGAGGCACAAGATACAAACTGGTGACAAGAAGCAGCAAAAATAAACTAGGGATGATTGCATTTCTCAAGCTATGAACATAAAACTAACAAAACTATCTTCACTAAGAGCCAGCTTAACGGATGAAAGTAATATTTCTGACACAGTTTTCGTTTTGACGAACGATGAACGATAACATCTTTTAATGTCTAACAATGAAATCAGATGTGTTTCACAGGTGCAGGCCATAAAGGGAAGATTGGAAGTAAGGGATGTGTGTGTCTATGAAGACTTCGCTGGACGACACGTGTGTCCTGAGGAATGGAGTGAGAGAGAAGAAGTGTAGAGAGATGAGATCTCAATGTTCGACATTTACTGGGGTCACAGTGTTGTTACAGATTCTACCCGCTTCATACTAAAGCTTTCAAGTTTGAAATCATAGAAGTTTAAACGGAAGTCAAACAAAGTCAAGTCTGGCAAAGACACTAGATGCCCTCACTATAGGTGCATTGGTGCAAACGTTTGTCTAATGTTTATTGATCAACATTCTGTAGTATAAAAGCTGCCACAAGGTCTTTGTGAAATAATCTCTTGCAGAATCTTTTGGAAAGTACATCTAACCCACTGTAAATGCCGATAATCCAGGATAACCCTAATGTAGAGATACAACGAGAACATCGTTTTCCAGTTTTCTTCAGCTCGTAAGATGGAGAGAAGGTTCAACCCTATATGTCATCTTTCCGAAGCTCACTCATGTTGGTGTTTAAAAATTTATCGTAGTAATAAAATTGTATGTCATTAAAGTATTTGTGTTGTTTCTTCAAGTAGGTTATGAGTTTCACATTCTGCACGAAATTTTCTCTTGACCTTACCTCTCTCTCTCCTACTTGTTCAAGACAAGACTGAAATAGTCAGGTGGTGTCCTGTATAACAGCCTCTCTTCACGCCTCCAACAAACTGAGTCCAGTCAATACCAGGTGAAAGCAAGACTTGTGAAACATTTCTACCCAAACCTTTGATCACTTACAGACATCTTCTATGCTCTGACAGCAGACGACAAAAAACGACTTCCCAATACCACGTGGTCATCGTTCATCAAGTCTTGCGAGCTGCAAGTGACCGTTACAATTCATGTTTGTCTGTTTACTTACAGACTGTCACAATGCTTCGACTGTGAAAATTCGTCATTGGGACTTACTTTTTTATATGGGCAAAGCTGCTTATAGGGTTGTTGGTGCAAATATCCGAAATAACAAGATACTTACACCCGCACGAATTAAAAAAGGATAAACAGAGATTTTTTCAGGAATGTTGTTGCAAATATTTCTCATCATTTACTGTACACATGTTACTAGCGCTTTTGTGTTAAATCAACACCCGCTTACTTCTTTAGCCTCTACATTAATGGAGAACATTCTGGAACACATTAGTACTGCGTGCGCGCGCGTGTGTATGTGTGTGTGTGTGAGTGCAAGTGCATGTGTAAGAGATAGCATTTGTGTGTGTGTGTGTGTGTGTGTGTGTGTGTGTGCGCGCGCGCGCGCGCGTGTGTGTGTCTTTTTGTGTAGTATCATTTCCCCCATATAAACATCCATGCAGATCATCATCCTTCAGCACCACCCTGATACTTTTATTTGTCTTTGTTGTTTACTATTATTGTTGTTGTTGTTACTGTTACAGACAAAGGCATCATAACTATTCAGGCGTTACAGTTACTTTACAGAAGTCACCACTAGTGTTGGTAGTAAGTGTCACATAGGTCACCACTAGTGTTGGTAGTAAGTGTCACAGAGGTTGTGGTGTTGGTCTTCCATACATGATTTGATTTATTGATGACATGTTTTTCTTATCGATATTAAAGATGCGTTTTTGTTTTGCTTCTTTTATGCGTTTGTTTTGCTACCGTACAACAAGGGAAATAACCAGCAACATCCTATGGTTCCACCACAGACGTTCTTGCCCCTAGTCCGTGTGCTCTGTGTGGTTGCTGCCACCACTAATTCAAAAGGAATCTGCTTGTGAAACTTCCTTGATGTTGACCTCCCCTCCTCACTTCACAGACGGCGCTGCTGGCGTTGAAAGTGTGACACAAAGAACTGGTTTTTGTCTCTCTCGTAACTTAAATTTAAAAAATAAGCTGTTTAACATAGCTACCTGCCCTTGTCACATGATGTGCTTGATGGGGCAGCTCTTCAATTTATCTGTGTTTCACTGTGTTTGACCGATTTTTCTCTCATATGTTCTGTATTTTCGCTCATCGAAGAAGGACGTTTTCAAAGTTTTCTTTGCTGGACTTTTTTTCTGCCTACTACACCACGTGCTTCAACCGATCTTCTATCCCGGCCTTTGTTTCTCAGCACACCAGACAAGACGATGCACTCACCACAGCGTGTTTCCATGCAAGAAAATTACCTACGATAAACACGAACTTTTATCCCTGAAGTTTAAAACTTCTGATCGCTCATCAGGTGGAAACACGACCGACCAACTGGGTCGAATAAGTTGACATGTCGGCGACCAAACCAACATGGTCGTCTGAGAACAGGTGACTGCCAAGATTCCCGCACACAACAACTGAACACTCGCCTCCATGTTGGGCTTTTCAACGCCCAGTCTGTATCGTCTGCACAACAGTCACTGAAGCGAGCTGAAATCGTAGAATTTGTCACAGACCACCACCTTGATATTTTCATCATCACTGAGACGTGGCTTAAACAACATGGCGACGAGAGCGTGTGTGTTGATCTTACTCCAGTGGGCTACTGCCTGAAATCTTTCCCCCGCCCTACACGTGGTGGTGGTATTGCTATAATCTACAGATCATCACTTGCCAAGTACCTGTCTGTTACTACTGCCGTATCGTTCCCTCACACGTCTTTTGAATTTGTACAAGTCTCCTCTTCGGCTCCTTGTTGAATCTACAGACCCCCTCCCAGCGCCAGGAACCAACTCACAGAATCTAAATCAAAAATTTAATGACAAAAGTAAAAAAGTTATGAAAAAATTTAAATTTATACCATAATAAATGTGTGTGTGTGTGTGTGTGTGTGTGTGTGTGTGTGTCTTGCCTTTTAAATGGCGTTAGTTCTTGCTGTGGCTATTTTATGTCAAAATGTCAACTGACTATAACTGGAAGCCGAGCTGTACGCGTAACTACGGCGGAGGTCGTTGAGATGTTATTCTGACCTACGTCTTTGGGAAGTTCCTCACGTGTCTAAAGCTTACACTGCTGACATATAATTGCCCCTTGCCAAAGCCTCATATAACAGGGAAGAATTTTTTTAAAATTACAGATAACCCAGCAAAGTCTCCATGAAGCTTTACTGAGTTCACCGACCTCACCAATGCACATCACAGGTCTCGGTCCAAAAATGTTTTATTTTTTTACTATATGACTATTACATTGCGAGTTTTTTTTTATCTCAGAGGTTTTTGTGGAGTAGTTCAAACACCTGTCATGTAACACAAAGCTGGTTTTCTCGGATGAGCGCGCACTGACTTTCATCACACCAAGTCATCAACATATTCTAGTGTTGACAGTTGGCGCACATTTTCAAAGCATTGCAAATTATTTTCTGACCCAGAATGTGACTTATTGACACATACACATATTATATATATATATATATATGAGAAAGACATACAACCAGAGATTAACACACCAATCTTTGAACACATGGATCTTCTCTTAACTGCGGGTTTTTTTCCGATTGTGTTTGAAAACACCCGGGAAAAATCCCCGAAAATATTCCAGAGCATCGGTCGTTGAGGCCAAATATACTGCTCATGCAGTAGCCCTCTAGTAGCTTCTAGAAAGTGCAAATCTCTGAAAGTATGAAGATGTTTAATAACTATTTGAATATCATACCAGACTGTAACACTAATCTTCGATTGTATCTGCTTAGGGACCGACACACGAGAAATGCTCTAATCTTACCACTTACAACAGCTTGATTAATATTTCAGAAAAAGGAGGCGACAGATGCGACTGATACGGGAAGGTCAAATGTGAAATGTAGTTTAAAATGTTGCCACCGCTTCACCGAGTACTATACGGCATTAGAAAGATTATAAATCTCAACTGTTAAATGCTAGTGCTGTTGTCCAACTTGACTGCCAGTTCGTTTGTGTTCAAAAATGTGTTTCATCTTATGCTCGCTGTCGGTGGACAATGTCTTCTAGAGAAAATTAAAGTCGGTTGTCATGAATCTTTAGTCATTAGTCGATGCTAATCATCGGTATCCTATAACAACGCTTCATTTGAAGATGAGTCATGGCAGGTGTGGGCAGCTGTAGGCAGCTGTGGGAGAAGACTGGCTCACAAGTTAGTACAAGTTAGTACAGTCCACTTTGTCGCGGTCACGCCCCCCGGAGCCGCTGGGAAGCACAAACGCAGCCACTCACTCAGCCGCCACGCTCACACACTCGCTCAATCGGCCAGGGGTGGGACCGGACGTGCCTATCGAACTATGGATGAGCGTAGACCAAAACAAAGACAGAGGACCAGTACAAACAAATTTATTATACACAGAAGAAAAAACAAAATAAAATAAAGAAAAAACAAAAGAGGAGCACAGATAAAACTAATGTAACGCCTGTGCGTGCCCAAGCACCCACATATACGTAGCAGAAAAACACCCCGAGCAAAAGGTGGGGGGGGTACCCACACACACACACACACAAAGGGTGGAACACACAAAACAAAAAGGGGATGGAGTGATGCAGGGGACACAACACTGCACACGCCGCAGCGTAGCCCTGGGGAGCAACTGCCCGTCACAATGTTCACTGTCCTGTGGCTCGCCTGTCCTGCGCAACGCTCCAGCGCTGGCCCACCTGAGAGAGGGGAGGGGTGGAGCAGGGGACACGACACCCGCACACACTGCGGTATAGTAGTGGCGGAGCAGACTGTCTCACAGCACAGGCTCCCTCCCTCCTCCGGTCTGTCCAGCACACCTCTGCAGGTCGGAAACCCGAGCAGCCCAGTGGTCACATGGGCTCCCGCGCGCAGCTCCGTCCGCCTGCAACTCCTGAGGAGGGCTTGGTCGTCCCGGGGACGCAGCCGAGTCACGTGCCCAAGAGTCGGCGATGAGGGAGACAAAAGCGATGATCCGATGACTGTGTTATGAAGAGTAAAGAGGGGATTTGGCAGGGGGGGGGGCGTTCTCAATAGGACATGAAGATGAAGATAATGACGAAAACGACGATAATGACGAATACGAATAAGAAGAATAGGAGCCTGTGGAGGAAACATAGCAAACCTCCATCAGCATGTGGTTAAAACAAAGCTTCCTCTCTAAGCCCCGCTCTCAGCTACGGGCTCTCACACAACAGTACATTCTAGAATACATTTCTCAAAATGAGCTGATCCCAACAACAATAACAACAACAAAGATACAGTCGCACACAAGCGCCGCGACTCGCGGATCAGCAAACAGAAAACAGCAAACTACCTCCCGCACACCGAGCACACCCAAAATAATAGACATCCAACAGCAATGCACACACAACATTCTGCCTGCTTTCACGCAAACCCACATCCGCAGCCCTGAACCCCTAAGAACTAGATGGTGCGGAACCAAAAAAAAAACGAACACTCACCCAAACGGCTCGTGAAGAGTCGATCGGTCGATCTGGTCAAACCATAAAGAGCTGGCTGGCAAGGCCCTGGTCTACCGGCACGTCCGGCACTGACCGATACCGAAGAAAACTCCCTCGGACCCAAAAACGCGCCACAAACTGCCCGCGCGGGGAGAGGGTGGCAAAAGGTAAGAGAGGGGGGGGGGATGACACCCGGCCCCGAACATACCTGCCGATGACCCTGCGAGCAACTGACGCGTGAAGATGACGCTGCGAGCCTCGCGCGGGTCTGAGCCCTGAGGTCCGCGGGGCGGACAGGGTAGCAGAGAAATGACCTGTCGCCTGATGCGACATGGCCCCCCCCCCACCCCTCGTCCGTCCGCGTACCCCCAAGACAGGCCAGCAGAAATCGAGTAAGACAGGAAAACTGAAATGAAAATCGCAGACACGCGACACACTTGTCCCCGACCTTAGTGCTGACCCAACAGCTCCTTGGATCTGACCACTCTGACCTGTAGTCTAGTGCACAGAGCTCAGAGTCTCTCTACTCTATTGTTAGAGGACCAGCTTGTAGAGGTGCACCAGTGTATCAGTAAGTTTAAGTTCGTGACTAAACATTTCTCGAAGTACTAATAAATTTTATGTGGAGAATAGCATTCATGTTGTTTGCTTTAGCAGGTTATGGGTTTCAGATGGTTCGTGAAGATCGTCTCTTTACCTAACCTACATTATTGGCCTACCCCCCTCTCTCTCTCTCTCTCTCATTGTCGCTTGCAGGGGAAAGAAAGCAAAACCCTGTGTGCAGTTCAGCTCACATTCCTGACAATAAGACTCAGGGATTCCCTCTGCATTTTATATTCGCTCACGTGACCTCCTACGTCCGTCTGGAAGCTTCAGCCTGTCAAAAGTATATCCCCCACCCCACCTGCAGAGTATAGAAGCATTGATGGGTGACCTCTATAGCCAGACAGCTGACATTATGTGGTCAGCAGCTGCAGCTGTCCTGCACGCGCTTAATTACGTCTATTTAAAGCACAAAGACCCGTGGTAGGTACACGTACACAGGTACAACACATACACATGTACGACAGTACACACACACACACATTACACACGCAATCTATAATGTTCTTGTACACACAAAAGAAAAATGCAATTAAACCCTTTTTGTGATATAACACCAATAACATTGCTGTTTCCTGTAGTTAACCTTTAGCCCCTGAGGCTGACATTCGGGACCTGAAACACCTGTCACTGGAATGTCAGGAGGTCTTCGTCGTAAGGCCGGACTGAATATCCACGTGAAGACAGGGTGTTGAGCAAACTGGCCAACTTATCCTACTTATCCTACCCCTCTAGGACTTGGGACTAGCGTGTGTGTGTGTCTACTGGACCTGCGGACAACCACCTTTGCTTTAACCATGCGTACAGGTACACGAGAACGAGGGCTCAGGCAGAGAACGTACGGCTGACCCTTCACTACTCCTCCCCTTTTCATTACCTGCCCGCGGGGAGTGGTTGGCTACCTTGTGAAGCGAGATATGCGTACCTGCTGGCGAGAAACTTTATCCTTCTCTCGAGCGTTCTCGCTCGGCAGTATATTACATTGTGACATCGCCACATGGCGAGAGACAAGAAAGACAACCCTTGTTGATTAGCCGAGTGTCGGAAACTAGCAAAAGTCAGGGCCGTTGTCGACATGTTTTGCTGCCCTTCGTTTTCGTAGAGTGAACTCAACTGCACTTTAAACTAAAACTTTAAAAATATTTTCGTAAGGCCTCAGGCGCAGGCGTGCTCAAGACTGTAGTCCGGCGGTGTGGATGTACCCTGAGGCGGATTCAAGGTGGAATAAGAACACAAAGGAACGTGGCAGGGCTCAGAGGACACGTTCGCGGGGGTCTTTTTTTGTCGAGTGACGTACCCTGAGTGTTTTCCGGGTGCCATCACCACTTGTGACGTTTCTCCAAGTTAGACAACTGTGCCAGAGACTTTAGACTTGCCTTCTCCTCGGACAAAATGGCGTTTCTGGCTCAGAAGCGAGGTGGCTACCGATTCGGCGTTTTGCTGCTGATGGCCGGCCTGGCCCTCTACATCACAGGGTTCAGCGTGTCCTTCTGGGCCTACGTCACCGTCAATCAGACGAACCAGTACCGCTTTGGCTTGTGGGACACCTGCAGAACTTTGCCTGCATCATCGCATTCCACTTTGTACGTTTGTACAACAATCAATGGGTCCATGAGTAAGTAGTCGAGGTCAACATTTCTCTCATTTTCCCCTTCACATAATAATAATAATAATTATAATGAAGATTTTACTGAAGTTTAGCATGTTAAAGAAATATGTGTGTGTGTGTGTGTGTGTGTGTGTGTGTGTGTGTGTGTGTGTGTGTGTGTGTGTGTGTGTGTGTGTGTCTGATAATTTGTTTTCCTGAGAACTAGATGTTTCAACAAAAACAGTTCTCACTAGTAATTATCTAGTCCTTTTTTATTACGACTTGGAAGAACCTGCCGTGAGGAATATACACGCATGTCAAACTCGTGATACAATATTAAGACACAGTCAACCTACAAACTATATAGGCCTACTGAATTGGATTTGAAGTGGAACTGGAGCAGAAGGTTTGCCAAGTGTACGAGTGCACTGCAGGAGTGATTTGTGCCATCAGCCGACCTGCTGAAAAGACGCGATCATCAGGAATGTTTTGACAATGACAATGTTGAGAATGTGTGGTCGGCACCTGTAGAAAAGTAGCAAAAATAGAAAAACAGAGGAACACCAATGACAGTTATGTAAATGAATAATGACTAGGTCAATGAAACGACGACGACGATGATGATGATGATGATGATGATGATGATGATGATGATGATGATGATGATGATGATGATGATGATGATGATGCAGATTATCATCGAGCCACCCAAGCGTTGCAGTGCGTGGGCCTGGCTGTGCTGTCCTTGTCGCTAGCACTGGGTTTGTTGTTAAACTTCAGTGTGCCCAGAATATTCCTTCTGTCCCGTCTGCTGGAGATATCATCAAGTGTCGGCTGTGAGTACAATCGTCTGCATTATTTTCTTGTCATTAACACCGTGTGTGTATGTGTGTGTGGCTGAACCTACTACACAAACTCCTGCCTTCTCAATCTTCACCCTCTACAGACTGCGCGTGTACCATCAGTCAGTCAATCGCTTTGTTTATACATCCCTAACTCTCGGTAAACCTACATTCTGCCTCTGAGCCGAGTTTTAATTTCGCTAATCGTCACAGATTTCTGAATGTATTTCAATGTCTCTCTTCGAAAAAAAATTGTTACTCAATGTCTATCTTTAAACATTGACTCGATATTCGTTTTGAAATAAGTATGAGTCAATGGTTATCTTTGGCATTGACTCAATGTCTGTCTCGAGAGAAGTATTAATGTCTGTCTCGAGAGAAGTATTAATGTCTGTCTCGAGGGAAGTATTAATGTCTGTCTCGAGAGAAGTATGACTCAATCTTCGAAATTTAACTTTCTCTGCCCCAGGCAGCAAATTTTATTGGCTTGGCCAGCTCCTTCTATTACAGTTTTAAACTTGCCACCATGATACTGGGGTGTACTAATAGCAGCGTGTGGCAAGGTACCTTACTGGTTAAACACGATCTTAACTTTAACTGTATCTTTTATCTCACTCTTTATGTAAGAAAAATGGATTTGTATTGGCTTCCCTCGCGCAAACACACACACGCGCGCGTGCGCAAGCTGTCTCTCTCTCTCTCTCTCTCACACACACACACACACACACACACACAGATGGCCGGCCAGGTGTTGAGACTGTTGAGGCCCCATCTTGTCATTACTACTGACTGCCTGTTTGTGTTACTCTCACCTCGTGGCTTCATCTCACTGTTCAGGTTTCGGTTCCTGACCACGTGACCTAATCCACCCTCGTGTTTGTTTTGGCGGCTTATTGCCGCTTGATGGCGCTGGCTGCTGTGTTCTCGGGCAATGAACGAATGTGTTCAATAAATGAATGAATGAAAAAAAAAGGCAAAATAAAAACCTTACTTGAATGAAGAAAATGATTAACACAGTGTTTGGCTCAGAATACTGTCGTGTGCAAGGTGAGAGACATGTTCACATAGTCCATGAAGCTCATGAGGTTCTAGTGTAGTTCACACCACCACACGCGTGTCAACATATTTCTGTCACATTACCTTTATTATATGCAAGGGTCATAAACATGGACATGATTTATGTTCATCTCTTGATTGCTGTGACACCTGGAGATCTTGAGGGCACTTTTGAGGGGCGCGGGGGCGGGGGAGTGGATTTTTTAAAATTTCGTTCTTTTGCACTACTCTCTTCCGTTTCTCCTGTCACTAGTCTTTTGGAATTCAGTTGACAACAGCATCACAGCAGTATGATGTTAGTATAACAAACAAGAACATGTTTATAGACAGTTCAGTTCACAGCAGCATCACAGTAGTAATGCGATAATATTATAGACAATCACGTGTCTATAGACACACAATCACAGAGTTTTCCGAGACTACCTGCTCATCCTTAAAGCACACTCATTAAATACCAATTTGAAAAAAAAAATTATACTGACGCAAGAGTGTGGGATTCCAAAATACTCAACTGGCGCGAAAAATGTGTGTTCAGGTCTAAAACCTACAAGGTTTCTGTCTTTACTTATAACATTTCTTTCCTAAGGGCTGTTTTGGTTGTCAATACAGACTATTTTCACAATGTGTTGCAAGTCGTTCGAGTGTCACAATATTTTACTTAACACTTGGATCGTCGTTCGTAAATAACTCCGCCAGTCGGTGGTCTCCTCCTTTTCCCGCCATCTCTGCCTTCCTCCCACCTTTATTTTGGTAGTTTACAACTGTGCTAAAGTATCTGTCTTCCCCTGTTGTTTTGTTTTGTTGGGTTTTTTTCCCTCAAACACGCTGAGTTCACTGCCAAGCGGAGATGATGATGATGATGATGATGATGATGATGATGATGATGATGATGATGATGATGATGATGATGATGATGATGATGATGATGATGATGATGATGATGATGATTTAATGTAGCGTCTAATTCTAAAACCTTTATAGCCTTTTGTCGTTTGTCTTGTTATCCAGCTTTAACCGGATTTTCTGGGTCTATGATCTTTGTGAGAGAAATCGAGAAGATCAAGAGGGAACTTCTGTTCCGGGTACCTGGAGAGAAGCCTTCTGTTTCCTACGACTGGGGGTTTGCCGTCAACCTCACCGGCAGCATCCTGTGCATCCTGGCCACCATCATCATCTGCATCTCCAACCGCCCCAGCGGTAGCTCCTCCACCGACACAGCAAGTGACTCGAGAGTCATGCACAGCAGCTCGCGAAGAAGGGCCAGCGATGAAGAGAAAAGCGGAATAGCCAATCCAGCGTTCGACAGAAGCCACGTGACATCGTCGACAACCAATCCACGCAACGACAGAGATCGCTCTACGCGCAGTTTGTCTTCCTCCACCAGCTCTGCGTTCTCGAAAGATCACGTGATCAACACAACATCCAATCGGAGCCTGGAGAAGGAGAGTGTAGCTTCCGTGAAACTCAGTCAAAAATCTTCGATACATAAGGTTCCACCTCCTCGGGTGCCTACTCTAGAAAAATATAGTTCTTCATCATCTGTGAGCACAGTGGTGTAATTTTAATGACAAATAAAAAAACATGTTTAACAAATGAAGGGCAATATGGAGGCAACAGTTATACTGATACCCCAAAAGCGTAAGCTGCTCGGTAAATGGCATTTAAAAGCTAAGAGCTACTTTCGAATATAAAACAAAATACGAAAACCTGAGAACCTGGAGCCGGTTACTTAAATAAAAAGCCTGTTATTCTCGTTGCTTTTTTTTGTTGTTGCTGATATTGCAATCGTTTTGTACTCTTTTAACAAGTAAATTTACACAGCTGAGCATAATCTTTATGTTCACGATATTTAACATGATTCCAGACCTATCGTTTGGTCAGTCATAATGATCATTATTGACTTTTATTTAAAATTTCTTGGGTTATCATGTGAAACCATTCCAGCATTCCGTAGCTTTTCCTTCTTGTAAGGATTTACTTTTCTGAATGTTAGTTCTTAATCGTAATGAAATGGAGCTTGATTTATATTTATATTTATATTTATGTATGTAACCATTATTATTATTTTATAACTGATTTAAAACTGTTTTGAGATTTCAAAATTGAAAATTATAACACTGTAATAGATTTATTTAGGGCTACTATTATAGGCTCTGCATTTTTTGATGCTATATTGTTTGAAACAAGTTTAAGAGTTAAAACGTTTTTTAAATCAAATATGCAATTTCTATTTTTCAAGTCTTTTGCAAAGTTATCTGCCATTCTTTAGAACATCTTTCTAATTCCTTCATCCGCCTTCAGCACCTGAGACTTCGAGTTAGCCAATGCACATACTAAACAGTTGTGAGATTTTTCTTAGTCTCTTCTCATCTTTTCATTATGAATCGAATGTTTATTGGTTAATTTGCCATTTGCTATTCAGTGCATAGAACGACTCCACTCTAGTACACAGTACCTAATGTGGTCACATGGCATTTAAAGTCCATTATTCACGACGTGCCAATATTTCTATTTCATGTGTGTGTGTGTGTGTGTGTGTGTGTGTGTGTGTGTGTGTGTGTGTGTGTGTGTGTGTGTGTGTGTGTGTGTGTGTGTGTGTGTGTGTGTGTACGACTCCTTGGTGGAGTTTCGCTGTTAGTTGGTTGATTGGTTTAGTAGCAAACTGCTTCCACCGTGTGTGTGTGTGTGTGTGTGTGTGTGTGTGTGTACGACTCCTTGGTGGAGTTTCGCTGTTAGTTGGTTGATTGGTTTAGTAGCAAACTGCTTCCACCGTGTGTGTGTGTGTTGGTACGACTGAAAAACTGTATGAATAACTGTGACACAATCACAAGATGTTATCTACGACTTATGTTTTGTACTTTTTTCCTGTGACAGAAGGCCATCCGAACAAATTTTCCGGTTGTGAAACAACTTGGTGCATTTTGTATTTTTGTAAGACTGTTCAGTCCTGCTGGAATTCATTCATTGATGAGAATCATTAAGCATGTCTATAGTATCTTACAGAGTTTCAGTTTTTAGTGTAATTTCCCATTTAAAATGTTAATATGTGATGTCATGCTTTCAAGATATTATCATTTATAAATAAAAGTATTCAACGTCTGTTGAGTCAATAGATTATTCTGGAGTCTGGTAATTAATGTATATTTCTCCTTGAGTAATAATTCAGTAAACCATTCGATAGGTTGAGTTTTGATACATATACTGGTAAGTGTCCATATACTGGGGATTGAGGAGAGAAAACAAAATCAAAGAGAAAAATGAGGGGGGAAAACTGCACCTGCAAAAGCAGCAAAAATATATTGAAGAAAATCTAATGTGTTGATTTTCAATAAATAAATGTTCAAATTATAATTTTAATGTGTTCAATCTCTAGCTCCCTCGTACCCATCCAAGCAAGCAAGCGCGCGCACACACACACACACACACACACACACACACACACACACACACACACAAACTGATGGGATTAAAGAGTTTCTTTTCAGGATATCAGTTTACTTTTGCGCAGTATGTCAAGTGTTCATGACTGTGCATGTGGGTGCGAGAGAAAGAGAATGTGGGGGGGAGCTGGGTGGGTGGGTGAGTGTTGTTAGACCCTCGCTGTACCTACTCCTGAAAAACAGTTTTGTCGCTTTTTTTTTTGTTTTGTTTTTGCCTGGCATGAAAGAGACACGGATTGTATGTCAGGATTCAACGGCCTGCCTTGTGCTATAATTTAAATATTAATTTCCATCTGCACCACTTTTTTGTGTAAGCCCGCCAAGTGGCTCTAATGAATGGCGACAGGTTGGTTGTATATCTGTCGGCCTGTAAGTCCCATCCGCTCCTGCCTTGTAAACCAGCAGTTTTCCGAGTTCATTGTGTGTTGTGCGATGTTGGGATTATGGTGAGAGACTGCGTCCCTTTCCTGTGTAAGTTGGTCTCCACAAAACAAAGTTAAGCTCACCAGGAGTGGCTGAAGTTCAGTTTCTTCTTAACTCGTCTTCTAAAGCGTCAAAGATGAACGAGAAATTCATCGACTAGTTCCTACAGACGATGAGGCCATTTTCCGTGTTCAAGCCTGATGGGCGACGGTTGTTATCGCTCCGCCAGACCTGCTGCTTTTAGTGCTGTTGTCCACTCGTTCATCTGTCTGCTTTTTCATCTTACATATGCTTAGTTTTAATGATAGTGTGGTCCACTCTTTTTCTGGCCATTGCTATCTCTTTCATATGCGTGCGCGTGCACACACACAGACACACTAACAACATAAGCCTTGGGGTTGATCATTATTCCAGGGCAGCAACCCTTGAGTTGTTCACTTATGTTGTACCTTGATCGCTTAGCTCCCTTGGGAACAGAGGTCTTTGACTTCAACTTATTTCATGAAAATTAAATTTGAAATTTTTTTGTTCTTTAACTTTTTTTCTTCTTCTTTTCTTCTTTAACTCTTCAAAATACCATCAAGAAAGCCTCCGATAAATTGACGATGCGACAGGGAGTCATTTACAATATCGCAGCAAAGAAGTCTGCTGGTCGAACGAACTTCTTACAGCTCATGAATCCACGAACACGCTTTCAGAATCAGAGCAATGACTACTGTGATAAAGTAAAACAGTAGCCTAGTGCAACCCTTTCATAATAGGTTTCAATGAATAATGTTCTTGTACACTGTTAACTACAGTCACAGGAGTCTGATGGTGCACTGATGCACGACAAATATATACATTCCACAAATTATCTAAAAACATACACACACAAAAAAAAACACCGCTGAGGCCTCCACTCGGGGATAGGCGTTAAAACAGGGCGCTATGTGGGTACACAGGGCTGTTGCTGGTCGCCTTCCATTCCATCAGTGGTAATGGCGGACAGTATACTGTGTTTCCATTGTGTACAGCGCGGCATCCATCCTCTGATGAGATACCTGTACATCCTGTATTTTATTTCAATATTCTTTTAATATGTTGGAATTAAAATTTTTATATTATTTTTAATTTTTAGACAAAAATAATTAAAATCATAAATATTACATAAATACATTATACCGCAAAATCCCGCCAGTCCGCGATACAGAATTTTTTTTTTTAACAGTGAAGCCGTAGTAAGTGAACCGCGATATATCGAGAATATCGAACTCTGGCACACACATTTCACACTTAGTGACCTACTAGCTGGTCATTCTTGTGACAGGATTCCGACAGCCCTAGGGAAGGAGAATAAAACATTAGCACCGCCTCACTGGGGAAACTAAGAGCAAGCGTCTAGTCTAAGGTTATGAAGCGGTGTCCAGCTTTGCAGCCCCCGTGGATATTTTACTCCCGGGACAGTGATTAGTGCAAAGATGATCTCTTATAGCGTGTCATGAAACAACATCACCAGTTATGGAGACAAGATGCTTGGTCTTGATTTCCCACTTTGCCCACAGGCAATGACTTATCCCTGCGTTTTAACTGTGACTCGCCACGACGAAATGAGTCTTTACTCGAAAATTGGAGATTTTGCAAATTGCATGTTTTTAAAATGTACAGGTTCTGAAATTTCTTTTGATACAAGAGTTGTTCATCTAGTCCTAAAACTAAGTGAATTATAAAGATTTGAAGTGTGCAAGTACGGTGGCGGCCTTTTTGAGAAAACATCAAGGGTTCAAAGATTTTACTAGGGTTTTCCTTAGCAACAGGTACTTCTAATTGTTCACATTGTACAATATTTTCCATGACGATAAAATACAGCACGCTACATCATTTCAAGTAACAAAAATTACATAGCAATGAATATTTGTGTGACTTTTGGTGCCTCATCCTGTAAGTAAAGTAAACGTAAATAGAAGAAAACGGTTCTGCATTCTAATTAGCATGCACACTCACAGAAACAGCAAAATACTCAAAAATTATTTCCTAATGTGGCAAAAATGAGTAGAAATTAAAATTAAAAATTAAAGAAAACTGCATGCTTTGTTGTACCGGAAAACGTGGAGAACTGGCGGATCACACAAAAATAAACATGTCTAGCAGCACAGCCTTAATTCACACTAAATTGTTTGTTCATGCACATGTACTGTTCTGTTAATTCACTCAGCACTGAATAAATACTTTCCCCTTTATTCAATAAAAAGCACAAACTGTTCCACTGGCTTCATGAGTTAAAAACTAATAATGTTCGTCATTCAGATTCGTTTTCGCCATGCTTCTGCTTTACGCAACACTGTGTGAACAAAACCTGATGTAAGGAACGAGTTTTGTCCCCTTCAGCCAATCGCTCAAAGCCTTTCATTTGGTTACCAAGGAGATTTCAGTATCTGATTCTCCCATTGGATAGCGTCCTCATTAACGACCAGATTTGTTTACTCCTTTTGCAGACAAATCTTTTAATTAATTAATATTTGAATCAGTCTTTAAAGAGAGACTCCGGGCTCTCTGGCAAGGATAACACGATGGGGCTCTGACAAGCAAAAAGTACACAAACAGCGTTTGAATTTTGTCATTTTCCTGTGGAAGTCGGGACGGATCGCCATGAGATACCTTGATTAAACTGAATTTTAAGACAATAATTAACTTTTATTTTAACAGAGTGGTGTATTTAGTGTGAGTGTGTAGATCTTTGTTTATTCCTGCAGCAGAGAGATTAACTTCAGAGGCAATGACCGGACTGCAGTTATGCTTGCTCTCCTCCTCTTTCTGCTCGTCTCCCCTTCCCTCATCTGTTCCCCCCTCGCCGACGTCCTCCCCTCTCCATCTGTCACTACATGATCCCGGGGGATGCCAGTACATATCTGGGAAAGATGACCAGTTATATCGAGTGGCAGCGGTTATTTCCTGCGTTTGTTTCTCCAACAAGCGTCCAGCAAAGTGTGTAAAGCAATGTGTTAGTCTGATGCAATTAAATCATTTCTTCCCCATCGTTAATTAAGAGAGGCAGGCCGCGAGTTCGTGACCCCTGACCTCCGACGTGTGAACTGCGTACAAAATCGTGACGTCACCATGCAACGCAGTTTCGAGGAAGACCTGACGAGGGGCAATGAACTCGCACGAAGAGCTGTGTAGCTTATACCCCCCCCCACCCTCCCCACTCTACAGAGACCATTTGACAAGAATTTATGTACGTGTGGCAGCTATTTTTATCTCACCGTGTGTGTGTGTGTGTGTGTGTGTGGCAGATGTAAGAGCACAAGTGTTACACAAGGCAAGGTCTAAACAAAATCCCTCTGCAGAAATATTTGGTGTGGGCATGTTTGTTTCCATGCGTGTAGCATGAGGCCTCATGAGTGTCAAAGATATTTAAACAAAACAGAGACACCAGAAACCAAACAAACAAAAAGAAAGGAGAAGGAGATGCGTGTCCTCGACACGAAGTGCGCAACACATTATACAGACTTGGTGTACAGGACACTAAACAACTGACCCTACACGTCGTCAAACAATTGTCTTCCATCAGTCTCGACTTCTTGTAGATGGCAAGGCCGAGGCGAGTGTTTCTTACAGTCACGAAAATACACGAGAAAACCTCGGCAGGACAGTACGTCCAGTTTCAGGACATCAGCAAGAACACTTGGCTCTAGACAGTACAAAGTACAAATCTGTTGCGGACACCATGTCGGCCTGACCACCTTATCAGTACCAGACCAATGACAACATTCAGTTGACTCACCATAGTCATGTCTGGTATGAAAACAACATGTTGCCTTGCGTGAAATTATACAAATAAATCAAAATTCTTTTCATAACGACTTCTAGGTTAGAGGAAAGAGTAGATGGGAGCCAGGGGGGGGTTCAGGGCACAAATGGTTCCGTATCTCATTTTCGCCGGGGCAGTGAACTGTAAGTGGTTCATTGTGTCTAAAGTACGACAGATGAAGACGGGACCTCAGCTTTTTACTTTTCTTAATGAATGTAGGAGACTTTTAGCTGGCGCTCAAATCGTAGGCTGATGTTTGAACTTTGTTAAACTCGGGAATTCGATTAAAGGAGCACAGCACACACGCTGGGCGGTTCCACAGTCAAGTTGGGGAAGTGATCTTTGCTCCTGCTGACCCAGCTGTTAAATGGGCACCTGACCCCCGTAGACGGTTAGAAAAGGAAAGGCCGTTTGTGGAAGGAGATGGGCACCTCAGAGAAAAGCTGGCTTCGAGAGCCATGAGCCATCTCCAAAACGTGTCAGCCGATATGTCTCGAAATCACAGTTTTAGGAAACTTAATTAAATAGACCTTTACCTTGCTCAGAATTAGAGTACACTATCTCTCCCCCTTCACACACACACACACACACACACACACACACACACACACACACACACACCATATTTCTTCCAAATAACTGATTCAAGCACCTCTAAGTACTTCACATGGGAAGTAACTACGCTGGTACAAATGATTTTTCGTACATTTATTCATTGTCTCCCCTGAAAGTTTGTTTCCCACCTACCCATTGAGGATACCCAGTAGTGTAGGAATGTTTATATCAAATATAATATTTTTACTTCATTCCCCAATGACTGAAAGGTAAACTACATTTATAATAGCAAAAATGTAATAACAACAATATTTTTAATAACAACAATGTAAATTATCTCTAATAAACATACTCCGTGGCATGTTGCCCTACGGAATTGTTCCGAAGTAACAAAAGCCTTAAATATTGTTTTACGGCTGATAAACATCAGTGACTTTCGATTTCCCTACAAATGGAGCAGATTGAGAGATTGTCGGCCTCGGTGTGATTAGTCCTGCATACCCCATGGGGTACTAGAAACTGCTTATGTCTACCTAGGCATGTTTAATTGCAAGAGAAACAGAAAGCCAGTGGTGAGACAAGGGTAAGGCGATACAGCCGTTGTTCTATGTTCTGTGTGATACAGATTTCCTGGTTGTTGTATATTAGGCTGCTTAATTTACTTGTGTAAAAAATTTGCTTTGTTTCTCTTGTATTTAACATGTGTGGGCGACTGCAAGCAGCTGCGCGGTGGGCACACATGGTTTGCTTACTTACCTCTTTCTTCACAAAATCTATGTCAGGAGTGGGGTGAGTTGGAAATGCAAGACAGGCTTGCATCAGCTGAAAAAAGGTAGCAGACAGGAATGTGGTAGCCGCGTCGTGGTCGTTGGGAGGTGGAAGACAAGCTTGCAATAGATATATTTGTTTCGCTGTCTTTTTCTCCTTCACTTTTTTATTTTCTTCTTTTTTTGACACCGAGTGGATTTGTTTCCCGCATGGTTTCTCTTTTATTCAATCAGGAAGTATGAAAGGCAGTGGAAGAAGAATCCTGGGCTCGACTCTCTACTACCTGCCGAGGAATAGAGTTTGACACGATGAACCACTTATAGTTCACTCTCTACTACCGCCCGTGGGGAGTTTCCCTTTTTATTTTATTTTATTGTATCTATATTTTATTTTCTTTAGTTTTTTATCTTCTTACGAAATGCTGTCTTCTAGTCACTTTATATAATTACTTGTCACTCTCTATCCCTGTCTGTCTGTCTGTCTGTCTGTCTGTCTGTCTGTCTGTCTGTCTGTCTGTCTGTCTGTCTGTCTGTCTGTCTGTCTGTCTGTCTGTCTGTCTTAAGCGCACTCGTGTTGTTTGTCTGTGTGTACAAGTGTTGGTGACAGAGGGTTATACTGTATGTATCTGTGTAGGTTCTTCGCACGTTTGTCAGTGCATTTCTGTGTGTGTGTGTGTGTGTGTGTGTGTGTGTGTGTGTGTGTGATCGTGTTACCCGACAGTATTCCCGGGTGAAACTTTATCTCGGCTGGGAGTGGAATATGACAAGTGACTGTTCTGTCTCAATACCTACGTAGGCACACACACACACACACACACACACACACACACACACACACACACACACACACACTGTGAACTACAATACATAAGAAAGGGTTCATGCATGATATATGTTTGAAAGAGAAAATCCAGGCTACAGTCGAGAAGAAAAGTTCTTACTGCTGTGATTTCGCAATCTGGGAGGAGTGGGTGGGAGGAGTGGGAGGGAGGAGTGGGTGGGAGGAGTGGGTGGGAGGAGTGGGTGGGAGGAGTGGGTGGGAGGAGTGGGAGGGAGGAGTGGGTGGGAGGAGTCTTGTAGTAGCAGTAAGCGCTGTCTGCTGGAGGTTTCCAAGAACGGGGACAGTGATGTCTGATGTTTAGCCGCAGTCTTGTGCAGACTTGTTAAAGTCCTCGTCTCCAATGTGGCTGACTGAATAGTAGTCGTGTGTTGCAAATAATATATATAAATATATATATATATACACACATGAACACACACACAGGTTGGTTAACTGTTGACCTTTCACCTATTACTCAGCCTTGACACTGCCTGTTGTAACAAGCCCTTGCTGCATACATTAACTGGGATAAAAACTGACAGAAAGATTAAATATTTCTTTAGTGTAGGGAGGGTCAGACAAAGAGCTATGACCTGTTGCATCTCTTTATTTTTGGTGACCAAAGTCTTTGCAGTCCGTTTCCTCACTCCCATGTCAAACGAATCAACTTCTTGAGTTAATATTGTGCACGTTCACATTAAAATCACACGCTGAATTTTCAAGTGACATTTTTCTCCAGTATTCACAACAGATCATTGTTAATAGTACAGAAAGTTAATATTAGAGAAATTTGAATTAAAGCTCCATTAATTTCTAATATATGCAGCAATACACGCACATGTGTTGAGGGGAGGTATGTGTGCGCAGTTGGTGCACCTGTGTGTGGAGTTACAAGATTCCCCAAATACTTGTAACGGTTTCTTTAGTAGCACGACCTCCCCCTTGAGGGCCCGCTGAAACAAGCTAAGACAGGGCTGTATGGTGGTGTCATCCTCCAGGTCTGCTATCATAAGGCTGTGACCGACATGGTCAAATGGTTCTTACAACCTTCTGTCCATAAACCTGTGTATGGGGAATGTGGAGAATTTCATCTGGTGACTTCAACATTGAAGAAAAAGAAGATGTAAATCAACTTTATGCTAGACTTTTTTTCAGGCGTGTCATTTCAGACGACACTTTCTCTATTACTCATTCAAGTGTTTTTTTTTTCTCTCTCTCTCTCTCTCCGACAGATGGAGGTCTTTGATTTAGCTCAAGCAAGAGTAGCTACATCAAACACACAGAGCTTGTGATTATATTGTTCCTGTGTCGTGCATGTAGCTGTAATGTTGATATGTATGAGAAACTTATTGCTGAGTGTCTGGTGCACATGAAAAGTAATTCCTTTCCACTTTGCAATCAGAATTCTTTTGAGAAACATTTGCTAACTCAAAGCTGCTTAACTAAATGTGTTTACAAAGATTTTTCACACAAAGATTAAAAACCATGCAGTTTTGTTTCAAATGTATCCAACACTCCACACTACACACACCTACACGAGCGCAAACACACACACACACACACACACACACACACACACACACACACCTGCCATTAATACTTGCTGTCACGACCGCCGCGCAGTGCATCAGTCACTCAGTCCTTTCAACACATACACGGAGCCTGACAAATACGTGTTCTTTCACACAAATTAACAGAAAAGAATGATTTGCCTAACGAATCTCTCTGCTTTACTAAGTATGAATAAAAGACGAAAACAAGAAAAATACACAAATGAAAAGTCAGTTAAAAAAACGATTCCTACATCCAGATTACTTTAAAATAATAAAATCCCTAACCTTTGAGTCCTGCCTGTCTGAATATCTACAAGAATACCTACTCACCTAATCGATCTATATACTCCTAAACGCCCTACTCAACAAATTCTTCTTACAATTCCTACTCTACTTGTCTTTCCGTCCTAAACCTCTCTCTTCTCCTACCTGACTAACAACTGCTTGCTCGCGCTCTCTCTCACGTCATTTCCTTCATTTTTTACATCACTCATACACGTCTTCCGAACAACTGACGTCATTCACGCTCTTTCGTTCTTCCACATTAATCCTTATAAAATTTAAGCTTAATCACGATACAGTCAATAACTAATAACAATGATACCTGACATTTGCACAGGTGATAGTTTAAAGATTTACAAACTTTAATAAAGTCGAAACATGTCAAGGAAAGTGTTTCATAACCAAACAGTTAAAAGTTAAGTCCAGCTCATGAAAGATATTGAGACATAGACACTTCTGATGCAAGTAAAGCAAACGTAGGTTTAGTGTCTGTTCGGAACACGAGAGGTAATATATGTAACTACAAATAAACTGATTTAAATGCTACACGACCTGTCCAGATGTAAAACTCAAACCTCGGATAATTCACGTGTCTCATTATGTCTCATTCATTCCATGAAATCACTATTAGAACTGGACCTGAGAGCAGAAATGTAAGCATCGCAGAAATTTCTATCCAAAAACAAACTTTCTCTGAAGATGATATTAAAAAAACAGTTTTGTTGAAAGTACCAATGTGCGACATCTTGAACCTGATAAACTATATGCGCATTCAGGGTTTTCCACTGCGCATGAGTGAAATAGCAATCCTGAGAATGTAAAATCCGTTAAGATGACAAAGCCTTGAACCAGTCTTCCTGGCATCTGGAACCTGCGTGATGGAGGAAGTCTACACTGTCTTCCTATGGTCTTGAACCTTCAACCTAAAGTGCCCCCCAGCAGCTGGAGGCTGCCTGATGAAGAAAACCTGCAGTTTTTTTGCCAGCAAACACCATCGTTGGCTGATGTCTCTAAATTGTTTCTAATGGTCTGGCAAACAGACGGGGCTTTACAGGAGAGTGGATTTCATCAGAAGAAAATAACAATGGTTTCACGTTGTTCGTTTCTATTGTTTGTCGCATGTGACAGCAAAGATGTGTCAATAGATGTTCTTATGTAGGCGCACTTATAAGTAATTGTTTATATTTTCACTTGTAGTAATTTCACACCCAGGAACATTTAATGATTGACTAAACTACACAATTTTCGTTACATTCAGAAATGTACGCCCTCATGCATGAACTTTTCTACTCTACAGTTTTCTAGTTCTTCAAAATTTCCCAAGGTCTTTCCTTCAATGGATTGATGTTTTCAATGGTTGATTGCATTAGTCTTTGAAGTTCAAAACTTTTATCACTTTATTTCTTTTTTTTTCTTTTATTTTTTTCTGCCTGTTTGCATTACATCGAGCGGCTTCTCCGCCGCTTGGCTGAATGAGGTACCCCTTATGGCGCTGACAACCTTGTCATGGCAACGACAGTAAATGAGAAAATAACTTCGAAAACCGCACTATCTCGAAGTAAATTAGATAATCTCAAGATAACTTGATGAATAAGGTAATCCCAAACTAATGGACTTTTGTGCACACGCAATAGAAGCGCAATTTTTGTTTCCTTTTACTGCACGTGTAGAAAGAAAAGAATAGGACCTTCACCTTGGACAGCCAACATGTCAAGGATGTGAAAGAAGGCCTTGGCGTGCATGGCAGTATTTACAGTTCATTGTAGTCTTCCCAGTTATCCATGTGCGCACCATATGTGCGCCGGTGACTATAAAGTCCACTACCCCTTGCCTGTCACAGTCACAGCAGCTTGCAGGACACACCAGGCAGCGCTTTCCGGGTTTTGCGAAATCATTTCCCCGTCTACAAAGGATTTAGTCGTCTGCCATAGGGACCATGTCTAGCAAACCGTCCGCCAAAACTTCGGCCAAGACGGAGCTGACATCACCGACGTCGCAAGCCACCAGCGCCGCCAAGAAGGTGGAGACTACCCCGCAGCCCAGCTACACGGCCAAAACACAACCCGCACCGGTTTCCAGCTCGGCACCAGAGAAGAAGCCGACAGTGACGGAAATTCCAGCAGCGAAAACTACCGCTGCCGCCCCAGCCTCCAAGCCGATACCAGAGCCAGTCGTCCCCTCCTCCAAACCAGTCGCCCCAGCCTCCAAGCCGGTGCCCGAGCCAGCCGCCCCGGCCCCAGCCACCATTCCCAAGGCGACACCTGCCACCGCGGCGCCTAAAGCAGCAGAACCCATCAAGCATCCAGTTGTGACGGAGGCGAATATCCCCATCATCTGCCCGCCCAGCAAGGAGCCGGTGGTGACCACAACCCGCATCCAGCCCACCACCGGCTCCCCTCCAAAAGTTTCCCCAGCCCAGCCCACTGCTCCGGTGTTTGGCAAAACGACTGCAGCTCCCGAGCCTTACGGACCGACCACCATCCCTAGCAAAACGACGACGGCGGCGCCTGACCCGTACGGCTACAGCTCGGGCATGGGCAGGACCACTTCCGCTCCCGAGTCTGCAAGTGCTGCAGGGAAGGGAACGACGGGATCGAGACTCAGCAAACCCACAGCATAAGTCTTCGTCAGGCTAGTGGCATGCAGGTGGGCAGTTAAAGTATTTATATTTTGAACAGAAACGTTGATGTCAATATGGACAGCTGAAACTTTCACTCTTATCTTTAATTGTATATTATTTCACTGCTGAAACAAATTCTCTCTCTATATATATATATATATTGAGAACTTAAGATCTCTCTCTCTATATATATATATATTCAAATCTATCTATCTATCTATTCAGAACATAAGACGTCTAAAAGTACTTTTCTTGTTTTAAATGAATCCTGCAATTGTCAGTTAGCAACGAATTCAAGATTTTTCTGTTATGAAATGATCAAAGGATGTTTTTACGTGATGTGACAGAAAGCAGTCATAGAAAGGTAGAGATAGAAAGGAAGGAAGGAAGGAAGGAAGCGAGCAAAGACGACGTTTAGACTGCCATCAGACTAGACACTACAGCCAAAAGTGTTTAACATGCTGAGTACGAATTTGTAAAGAAGACAATAGTCAAATTAATGTTTTCATCACTAAGTTTATAGATCATTATCTATGTCGCAGATGAGGATAGCCCGGGAGCGGGACAATCACGTGGGGTAGTTACATGACTCGCGAGGTTTACCACCCAGTGAGGCGGATCAAGGCTTCAATACGACTTTGAAGAGCTCAGGGGTTATACCACATACTACACCTTGATGTTGCAGCTTATCGGGTAAACATCTTGGGGACTGCCACCGTAATGTTTGCCGCTGATTGTTTCAGTTATTTTCTGTCTCGTCTTCTGATGGGAGAGGCAAAGCACATTGTGGTGTCAGTCGCTCCTAGCAGAGCTGTGAGAATCGTGCCTGTGTTCTGAACCTAACAAACCCATCGAACCATTCTCTGAAAAACCAAGCATTTACTCGGCCATCTTTGTTCAGAGCAAAGGCACCGAGATTCCGCCTCAAATCGCCAGACAGAACATGAATCGCTCGGTGTAAGAAAGAGACCTGTAGTGAGTGATCCACTGGTCAAGTCTGCATGCCAGCCCATATGTAAAGTCTTTATGCTTAAGCTTTCCTTAGAAAAGCCAGTGGCTTCCTGGCAATGTGTAATATTGAAAAGGTGACACAAAATTTTCTATTGTCTAAAATAAATAAAAGTTATTATTTTTAAGCATCATGTTGATATTTTATTACTGATAATTTAAGAATCGTTTGTGAGGTTGCAATCTGAGCACAGTCAATATATTGTGAATAATAATTATGGTAATTCACACTGATTCCTGACTTTTTCGGAAGATATTTTTTGCTGTTGTTAAAACTCATTTCTTGGAAACATCGTTGGGGTTATGAGCGACATAAAGTTTCGTTAAATCCTGAGATCCACGACCCATACACGCATGTGATTTACATTTGCCAGCTTAGATGAGATGAACAGCAATTAAAGAAAACAAAACTCACAGCGGCTTACTGTGATTCGTTATTGCACTTTGTGTGTTGTTGATTGCCACAAGAAATTATTCATTTTAATTAATGTTATCCAGTCCTCTTTCTCCCTTCTCTTCGGTCTTTTTCCCCCTTTTCTATCTTTGGTATATATCCTCTTTGTTCTCCACCCCCACCCACCAGACTCCCCACATGCATTTAATATGTATGCATAATTGTGTGAGTGCGTTTGCGCGTGTTTGAAACTGCGTGCGTGTGTTTGTATCTACACAAACATGTAACTAACAGAAGTATATTATACAATGCACTGCAATGTAATAAATAGTCAGCACACAATCAAATACATTTACAACTATGACAATCGGACAAGAAACACATCTTTCTTGAAACTGTTTGTCAGTGGAGAAAAGATACCTGCACTAAAATAACTCTCGCCCATCCCGCTCTGTACATTAATCAATGCTCCCTCCATGTCGTCTGCTCAGTCAACCACATCTAAACCTGTCTCAACATCTCATAACATAACGGCTTACGTCAGAGATAACAGCAACAACAAACTAAAGAAAAAGAGGACGGCCTACCTAAACAAGATTAAAATCATTCTGGATAGGAAATTCACTTCGTTAGATGTACGCGGAGATGTGGATAAGCTTTAAGGTACACTGTATTAGCAAGGTGTACACCTGCCAGTGACTGTAGCACCTGAGTGTACAGAGTGTAGACTAATGTCTCTACCAGCATCGAGCATGTTCACAACAAACACAGGTGGAATGCAATCACTGTTTTAACCACCCACAGAAATGAGATGCTTTCTGTGTTTCGTAAAGTAGAGTTCAGACACCTGGAAGATCACAGAGTAACAGCCACAGACTTCTATTTCTGTCTGTGGTAGCAGCGCTACAAATACTTCCGGTTGCTGTGAGATGCGCGCGCAGTGGAGCAGGTGAAGGGCTTGCCAGGTAAGTGAATGTCAGGTACGGTCATTGAAAGCGTAGAGCCGTAGACTGTAAAAGAAGGGATTGACTATACTTTGCCCGACCGATAATTAAATCCCTGTAATAGCAAACACTGTCATATTATCAGCTGTTTTGATACAGTAAGGAAATTTCCGTATTCTTGCAGTTCCCTTACTAACGACGCAGTCTATTTTTACACACATTTCTTTATAGTTAACTGAGGACTCTTATTGCCGGTGCAGAGGTATGTATACGGCCCCCCACTAAAATAATGCTCAACTTTTTTTACAGTCAGTGAATGCAGCTGCTGTGTACTGCGTACTAACAATACTTAGCCACCAGCAAAGGGTCTGCTAAAGTGCTTTATTTTTAATAAATAGACTCAGCACAAAATATTTCCAAACTTCTGCAAATAACCATCACCCCCTAAATTTTCTTGTAATAAAGACCTGTCAAAGTTACACGTGTGTAAATTCGTGACCTCAAGAGTGTTGACAGATACATGCAATCAACTTATCATCTCACCCTTCTCACTGGTGCTCACCTTGGGGGTGTAAACTTACCCGTGTTCCTTGAGCACTAATGTCAGTATCTCACCTCTTTCTGTTTGCACGATGATGTGTTTAGGGGTATGCCTCGAGCATTAGAAATTTAATTTAAAGGGGAAAAACTCTTCCTGTAAGACTAAGGGTCTTCAGCTGGTCGGTGTCAAAAGGCATTTTGTCAGAAGGATTTGCCCTACTCATGCTGTTATTCTACAGCTAACCTTCTGAAATTAAAAATATCAAAGCTGAAGCTGCTGCTGTCCCCCCCCCACCTCTCGCCACCAACATCTGCCTGGCGAGCATTCTTATTTACACGGTTGTTCCCACTGCTGAGTCTTCCAATCAACTAAAGACAATAATACTGTTTGTGTTGTGTAAGTATTGATACATAAACAGGAAAGCTATATAGATATGTAGATTAACATTTTCACGAGATCAAGATGTTGGCTTGTATAGCGCCACATCCTGGCCTGTGGACAGCTCAAGGCGCTGACGTCAAAATAAGATGACGACAAAATGTGGGTGTGTAGCGTGTCGTCTCCTCCACGTCACAGGGCAGCGTCACACACAACAAGAACACAGTCATCAGCACAAATATCCAACATGTCATACAAGCCGGAATATACTCCATACAACAAATATCCAACATGTCATACACTCCACAGAATACACTCCATACAACAAATATCCAACATGTCGTACACTCCACAGAATACACTCCATACAACAAATATCACACATGTCATACAAGCCGGAATACACTCCATACAACAAATATCCAACATGTCATACAAGCCGGAATACACTCCATACAACAAATATCCAACATGTCATACAAGCCGGAATATACTCCATACAACAAATATCCAACATGTCATACAAGCCGGAATACACTCCATACAACAAATATCCAACATGTCATACAAACCGGAATACACTCCATACAACAAATATCCAACATGTCATACAAGCCGGAATATACTCCATACAACAAATATCCAACATGTCATACAAGCCGGAATACACTCCATACAACAAATATCAAACATGTCATACAAGCCGGAATACACTCCATACAACAAATATCCAACATGTCATACAAGCCGGAATACACTCCATACAACAAATATCCAACATGTCATACAAGCCGGAATACACTCCATACAACAAATATCAAACATGTCATACAAACCGGAATACACTCCATACAACAAATATCCAACATGTCATACAAGCCGGAATACACTCCATACAACAAATATCCAACATGTCATACAAGCCGGAATACACTCCATACAACAAATATCCAACATGTCATACACTCCACAGAACATACAACATCCAACAGAAGGCACAAGTGTCACTGGAACGACGAATGAGCGCAAAATGAGAAAGCGAGAGAAATAAAGTGTGTGTGTGTGTGTGCGTGCGTGCGTGCGTGCGTGCGTGCGTGCGTGTATCATTAGTTTCGTAAGCGTAGACGTTTCTCATGCTACAAGTCAACATACCATGTAAGCAATATGAGAAGTTTTTTTTTTATTTTGCCTTCTTTCCTTTACTTACATGTCAACCTTCAATGTTCACCTTGAGATGGCGAGGCATGTTAGGGTCAGATAAGGACCTCGAATTGTTTTTCATTCTAGCAAATGTGTTCAGCACATTACAACCCATTGTTAACCCTCATAAACAAGCTACATTCATTACAAAACACCTCTGACAAAAAAGGGTGTCGTTTCCTTCGCTGTCTTAAAGGAAATATAGCAAATGTTTTAAACAGCTTTTAAATGTTTGTCTTACAATTTGACTCATGTTCAAAGCAAGTTTTTATCAATAAAATGTCTTTTGATGAATAACGACGATACAGCTTTGTTCATTAAGGCTTTTATAAAACACTTGTTAGGACTGATATCTGCACTGAATAGCAAGGTTCTCAAATTAAGCAGCTCGCTGGGTGGAGGGGTCGTGGTTGAAACCTACCCGTAATAGCACTAACTTTAGTCACACCTGGCTTTGCTATGACTGCTACCTCTGGGTTAAGAAGTAGTTCTTGCATGGGCTTGCATAAACTCTTAATAATAAGCATTCAGCTATAACCGGCTAGGGTTGGTTTTGTGTCTGGTTGTATGTGTCTTGACTTCATCTGCGCAGAAAGGTCTTGCTCCCAAGGTGTAGCCGGCTGGAACAACTCCCCTGCCACGACTTGCAGTCATTGGTTCCTAGACCCACATGATGGCCAGATGCGTGGCGCCCGGGTATAAAGTTTGCGTGGCGTTAGCCCGAAGCTACTTTACTTTTGCAAGCGACGGGGTTCGAGTCCACGACCTACGCCTATTGCTGTCCCAGTGTCCCCTTGTCTTCCAGCAAGCGACCCTATCTAAAATGGCCGACAGAATTTCCGCCAGTGGACAGAAAAAGAAGGACACAGGGGCCCCTCCTCCTCAGAACCCCAAGCAGGGAGGAGGCCCGCCAGCCCAGCAGCCGCCCAAGGCTAAGGAGCCAGCAGGTGGGAAACCCGCCCAGCAGAAAGGTGGTAAAAAATGATGACAGACTGAAAAAATACAAAGGGTCTTCTCTTTTCTCGTTCTTCGCCCCACCCTTTTCATTTCCTGCTTATCGAGTATATGGCCTGCGACAGCAACACGTGCAACTGCAATGACCAGCAGTGATGGGAAGCAAGAGACTTGCGTGTGCACTTCGCCGAGTTTTGTCTTCTTCTGGTTCGGATGACATCATGTGGTTAACAGAAGAGAAACTCATGTTCAGTGGTTCGCCGATCGCCTTTTGTTTTTAAAGCTGCTGTGCTTGAACTCTCAGGTTGCTGACTATTTATGAAACGAGCAGGCAGCCTGCGAAAAGATCGTGCCCAGACAACAGTAAGAACAAGTTAAAGATTGTTTGAGGATGATGTTTTAAGTCTATACATAGTCGGAAGTCTCGTTGAAACAAACATTCCGAGCAGATATAAGCGTTGTTGTTGATGTTGTTATGAACACGCGCGACTATCAGCCCTGCCTTAGATAAGAACAATGCTTTATTTGGTGCTGCATAGATGTACTTCCAATGAATGATGTTAAACCTAATATTGAGTACATTACTATACAGACTTTATAATGGAAGGTGGACATCTGTATTTGCGAGATAACTACTCTCATCTCGGTTTGTTTAAGAGTGTGTTGCTATTTCGTTGCGATGTAAATTGGCTGAAAATAAATGCAGTTACAAAGTTCGCAGGTAACATCCGCAGCAGTTAACGATTTCGTTTGAAAAAAGCATCCATAAAAATTGATACTGCTGCAATAAACAGGTCAGCTGTCCATTAATGTGGATGTCATGCTCAGCTATATTTTTGGTTTAACAACATTTTAGCAATTAATTAAGAACTGTTAAATGAGCTTATTTTGTCCCCAAAACCTGGGGTATTGATAGATGATCAAGATCACGATGCTGCAAATTGTGGGGGTTTTTTGGGGGGTGATACTATACATCTTATGTCAGCCGACGACTGAAACGAGAAGAAGAGTCTTTCTGTTGGAAAGTGGTTGTGATGAGTATGAGCAGGTGTGATGACCAAGGGAAAATGTGCACAGGTTGATGACCTTACTTGTATCATGTAAGTGTAGTCCCATTATGTCCAGGCAGAAATAAAACTAGTTTTTGTTTAATCTTGGCGGATTTTCACCTGAAGTTTTTATGTTCTTTACTCTTGTCTGCGTCTTTCCTCGATTATTAATATCTGTGTGCATCTGTAAGTTTCTTTATGTCTTTGTTTGCATGAGAGTGCACGTGACCGCCTCCTTAAAATATGAATATGCCTTCACTTCATCTTTCTTTTCAGTCTGTGTGCATGCTTGCAGACATGGATGATAAGTGTGCTGTAATACACGTAAATGGGATCAGTGTAATTCACTAAGTCAAGATGGTATAATTACTGTTGTGGTGAGCATGTTCACAAGATTAAATCGCCTAAAACAGAAAGAGACATGCCAGAAATTGTTAACTCAAGGGTACAATCTCTTTCCATATATATATATAGCACCTTTTATCGCAGTGTTTACTTTTGATAAGTAGGAAGCAGTCATGAAGAATACCGCACACATCCCAAATCGCAAAAAGATGCACGCGGGTGACACGCACACACGCACTTAACTTGACACAAGCTGCAGATGCAAACATTCAGTAATACAGTAATTACCTAGTGTGACAGTGACTACACAGAACACCAATCAACTTCGACAGCAAAAAAAAAAAGTGAGCGCAGCACTGATTATAATATATATATATATATATATATTCTTATTCAGTCTCTTAAAAGTTACAGGGAAAAGTCTACGCTTCACTCACACAGATTGGCACAATTATTGTTGTCAATAATCTCGTAATATCATGGCAAACTTTTGTAGAAATATAACACTTAACACTTCTGTGACAGAATGATAAAGGTCGGGATGCTGCAGTCCTGATCTGTTTTGACCACACAGTCACTCACATAATCTTGCAGAATAGTGACTGGTGTAGCCTATCACCCTATGACCTGACCTAGCTTTCATGCAGTGATGCAGCCTCGTGTGCTTCCCTTCTGGTAGTCAAAGAACTTGACCGTTATGGCAGCAGTCACAACAGACCGACAGTCAATAAATGTGAAAGTCGTGTAGATGACAAACGCAGTTCACCGGCAAAGAAATAGTCCTGGACAAGGACCACCAGACCGGCAAACAGTGAAGGTCCAAGAAATGGGTATTTTAATCAAAACATCGATGAAGAGAGGAAAAATGCAGAGAGCTTCACCCACCTCTTCTACCTCAAACAGGTAAGAAAACGGGAACTCTTGCCGCGAACAATACCCAACGCTAACGGCAAATAATGTGAACAGCTAATGTGAACGCCAGAAGTAAAATGGAGGTTAAAGTGTGGGTTCGGGGATAAAGGAAAATGAGTCTGACTGACCACTTATAGGATTTTAGCTTTCACCACATTTTGAAACTTATCAGCCATTTATTTCTTGAATTTTGTTTCTTACGAGCCGCTGTAAACCGCGGATAAATGAAATCGCAGATATTATTTTAATCAGCAGACACGTTGGCACTACTCTGTGTGTGTGTGTGTGTGTGTGTGTGTGTGTGTGTGTGTGCATATATATCTATATATAGACAAAAACGTGACGATCTCAGGTTACTATGAAAGGAGCAGCCTTTTGACACTTCGGTGTCTCTTATTTCCAGACAATATAAATCCGAAGAAATCGTTGACACCATGAGCGCACTGAGTTGTGGAAGGTCTATAAACACTCATGCAATCAACTCTAGGCTGTTCACTGTACACTTTAGATGCATTTCCCTACTTTTCTGGCCTATGCTTCTGGGTGAACGGACCTTACAAAAGCTTTAATGTGAGGAAATAATTATAGGTTTTAACCCACCTGCAGTTGTTCTATGAGGCGAATGGTGTGAGTGTTTGTCTGTTCTTTCCATATTTAAATATAAAATATTATAGAAACGAAGATGAGACGGGGACGATGAAATGACATGGCAGCTTGAAAGCACGAGTGAACTGCAATTAATTAAGGACCATTGCGACTGTTTCTATTCTTAGAGCAATCGCTTACGATTAGGTTTCCCATACACTTGATGCTTGAAAAATACAAATGCGCTGCATCGTTACCTAAAGGTCTCGATGGTAATGGGGTGTGGGCGGCGGGAGATAACATGTTTGTATATACTTTGTCAGATGGTCATGCGCTTGTACAGTGTTTGTAAGATGGACAGGGGAGTTCAAAATGTGAAGCCATCTCCGTAAAAGCAGTCAAAAAAAAAGTCTTAAGCCCAGGTGCACAGCATAACATTGCTAACATATCAAATAAAAATTTTGCACATCATATGGGGAGAGTGAGTTCACTTGAGGGGAATGCCACGTTACAGACCCGGCGCCATTTTGGTAGACATGATATATAAGATACAAGGTACAGGCGATCTGACTTCTATCCTGAGTCCAATAACATGGAGCAACACCAGAAAAAACAATCTAGTGGTTTAAATGGTGTCATAAAAAAAGAGAGCAGTCGGCCGACACGTGGCATTGATCCATACTAAGTCGACTCACCGTCAGATATTTCAAACTGAAAGTTCCTGCTATGGTGATGTAGTCAGCACAACTTACAGCCTAGTTATGACAAGAGTTTACAGCAATGACACAAAGTGTAGAGCTGCTGTATTCAGAGCACGCATTTTTCCATCCGTTTATTATCCCACTGTTGTCAAAAAAAAAAAAGATGAGGGAGGAAAAGGAAATGCTTACTCTGTGTCCGTTTATCTTGCTGTAAGTGAAATTGATAAAGAATATGACATAGGGTTGAATAGCAGTAGTAAAAATCATGAATTCCAAGTCAACATGTTGGGGTGACCACTAGAGAAAATGTAGATTTAGTCAGTGACACTGAAAAAAAACTAAAAAAAAAACAAACAAACAAAATCTTATAAGCCTGTCTCTGAAAATGAGTGCAGGGTAAAGTGTAACTCAACTGCATACAACTGGTAACATAAAATGTGATAATGATAGTTGTGGCTTTAACTGGTTTCATTAACTGTGTGTTGAAAGAGGAAATGGTTTTGCAATATATGGAGGCAGTTTCCACTTTAAAAGTTAATGTCACAACCAAACAGACATTAAAGACATAAGTGGTAGTGTTACTTTATTTTCTCGCTGCAGTCATCCCATCATACAGCTTTTGATGGCTGAATGATTATACATTGTTCCTTCTTGTATGATACCTCTTTTTGTATTTTAGTAGGTCTTTTATTTTGATTTGTTCTGTAGTATTTCACAGTTTGTTATTGTGATGCTCCCTTTATTTTGATTTATGCCATTTGTTAGTGAACTGAGACGGTCAGAATTATAAAATCCTGGATATTGCATGATCAAGCATATTTATAGCTGCTGCCTAATATGCAAAACATCAGCAAATTTTGATTCGGATTAACTCAAATCTGCAAATGATGCAAGTAAGGAGAGACGAAGATGATTCTGACATCACTTTAACAGATTACTACTTTGAAAATAATGCTTCTGTGAAGTCTTGATGAAAATGTATGGGCATGGAATATAATTTTAATGTAATTACTCATTTTTTGTAATTTTTAAACTTTGAACTGCCCAGCTCTACCATATACCCACAATAAATGATTTTATGATGGTCACATCCGGGTTTGACAAACTGGCATGCCACTAATAAGAATTTGTGAACATGACAATTCATCTGTCATTCAGCAAAACACAAAGAGCTATAGGCAGCTTTCCAGTAAATTTATGCTTTTCCCAAAATAAATTAGTAAATTCTTTTCTTGCACACTGGCACCTCCTTTGTAACTGCGTATGAATTTTAGTACAGTAATGAATATCAATCATATTAATGACATAGGGTCAGAGATTTGGCTGTGAAACACATGACTACTGTTTCACATAACTGTGCCTCTTCCTGCACCTTGTGTCTAGTATGTGAACCTGAGCATGTACATTTGTATTTATGCAGAAGTTAATGTTTGTATTTACTTTGGTCATAATGAAAGAAAACATCAGTGGCCAGGTCATTTTTCTAACCTAACAAATGATCAAGATGTTTGAAAATTTGTCACAACAAATGGTCAAGATGTTTGAAAATTTGTCACATTTTATGTGGCATCGAAGCTTATTTATTCCATAAATACTTCGTATGACCATCAACTTTTCTGCTTGATCACTCCTCATTGTGTAACTGTGTGATGTGTTGCATGTTGGTTCATTTTGTGAACAGGGAAGTGTACTTGTAATATTTAATTGCTATTATTATTTACATTTTTATTGGGAAATAAAATAACACAAATAAAAATTTAAAATTATCCATATAAATAGTTCACTTACCAGAAGATAAAAAACATTAATAGTAGTGATAGGCTCCTATTTTGTCAAAAACAACACTGTTGTTAAAGTTCTTGGTGATGTTAATTGCATTAAGATAATTAGGTTCTTACTATAGGATTCAGAGTTTCACTTTTGTTCTGTGTTGTTAAGGCTTTCATAAATGAAAATATGTGAGCAGCTAGAAAATATGCTTCATATGCTTTACTCTCCTTAAAGGTTTTCAAGACTTCTAGGAATATACTGAACGTTGGTAACTACAGCAAAATAGTAACCACCTCATAAATCTGATGTTTAATACATGTTACTCAGGTATTTCTGTAACATGCTGTAACAAAGCATGTAAACAGTTTGGATATTATACTGTAAAATATTGCATGTATGACAACTGCAAAGCTAGCAAGATTTATTCAGCTGCCAGTTTATAATACATAAACAAGAAATGTCAGCTGATACAGAAATGCAATTTGCAGAAATGCTACAGTAGGTAAATTCTTCAAGGGGCACACAAGGACTAGGAGCAAAACTATCCTTCATATTAAAGTTTTATTTTTATAATTTTTGTGGTGTCACCAGCTATTACAATAGGGTTTTAAAGATATAATGGGTTGCTAATTGATGTTACATCTGCCGTTAGCAGATGCTAATGTGCAAATGGCAGCTTCCCTGGAAAAAGTTTCATACTAAGTGGAAGCAGAACTATTGAATAGATAGTTTACATGTCAAATTAAAGACTAGCAAGTTGAATAAAGCTGCATACATGGCTGATGGTTTATGATCACAACAAAGTATAAACAGGTCTCCACAAGACTTGATATTAGTGCTGTTTTTGTAATCTCTTGAATTATTCTGGCAATGATATTACAGTGTCCTTTGATGCTCCTGGGCTTGAACATAGCAAGGGAGAGAACTATACAAGAGCAACTTATGGTCTGAGCCTCTCACTGAATGTCATCTGAAAGTAAATTTTACGCATGTGCAAAAGCAAAAAAAAAAAAAGTAGTCTTATTGAACTAGTCAATCATAAATGTTTGAAATTTAAGTTGTTACCTGCTACAATGCCAAGGCCCTGAAGTAGCCTCATGTGACAAGCATACAAATGTTCTCTCTCTGCCATTGCTTAGTCAGTGCATGATTAATTTGCTCAACTGTGGCTTATATATATTATTTAATAGATTATAGGGTTAGTTTAAATGAATGTGAACAAATCTATGAAACATTTAGATCTGCACTTCTATTTTATGAAGGAAAGGTAGCTTAGGTGGCACAAAAATTTAAGTGTTGACAGAAAAGATGTAGAAACCTGGCTTGATTTTCCTATTTACAATTTAAACAAAATTTACATGACAAATTTTCATCTCAGGCAATAAGTAAACCAGCTTTGGCATATTCTTTCCTCAGTTAAACTCAAAGATAACCACTACAGCCTATCCTTAATCACCTGCCACAAACTTATATCATGACCACTCCCTTGTTCCAACAGCATCTGGTAGGCCGAATACCTTAAGAAAAATATTTTGGACTGAAATACGGAGAACTGACACCAGTGACTTGCATGTTTGACAATATGGAGTGGCATGCAGAAGTGTATTTTCAGCACTTTAAGGCTAGATTTTCACACTCCCTCATCAGTGAATTAAAAGTATAGAATGTATTAGTACTCATCCTTTGAAAAAGCAGACATGTTTCTCAATCAGAAATGATCACAACAATGAATATCTAACAAAACACCAAAACTGTGAACTTTAAACATTTTATTATGGGCTGACACATGCATTTTCACATTATCATAATCAAGAAATACTTTACTGGAGGCATTAATACTTTCCAGTTTTAGTCAGTCTTCAGGAATAAAGTAAACATGTGGGATCACCAACAATCACTTTTAGGACATAAATCCCATTGATTTCCAAGCTGCCAACACTAGCACAATATCACATCCAAAGGGTTTTTTCAAGATTTGCAGTGATTATCCATAATTAAATGCATAAAAGCATATCACACTCTCATATCACTTGTAAGTATTTAAGGTCTCTTGTTATGAAAGACAATTAAATATTTGCCTGTGACACGAATGCACTGTCAGATGCATACCCAGTGTCTGTCCACGTCTTTATTTCCTCACCTCTGGACTGCATTCTTAGCACCTCCTTTTCGGCCCCTTCCCTTGGGTTTGGCTGCAGCTTTCTCTGTGGCTGTGTCAGATGCTGGCTCAACAGATGGTTCAGATAGCTGACTGTCTGTGGGAGCAGCAGACTCTGCTCCAGAGGTTTCTTCTGCAGGAGTAGACTCTGTGCTCTTCAGTGTTATCTCATTGCTTGGAGTTACTTCCTTGGTTGAAGATGTCTCAGCTGATGCCATTTCTGCTTCTGGTGCCTCAGTGTTCTGCTGATCTTTGGAACTGGAACCCTCAGCTGCTGCTTTCTTGCCTTTGGCAGGTTTTTTGGCTGCAGCCTTCTGTACCCTTGGTTTAGGTGCTGGTTTCACCAGTTCTGGTTTAGCAAGCTTGGCTGTCTCTGCAGATTTTGCAGGTGCTAATTTCTGAGGCTTGGAAGGTTTAGATTCTCGCACCTTGGTTGCCTTTGCTGGAGGTTTGGCCTTTGAAGCAGTGGCTGGCTTCTCAGCTTTGGGTTTCTTGGCTGGTGGCTTAGGGGCTTTTGTCTTCTTTGCAGCAGGACTGGATGTCTTCTGCACCTTGGGCTTGGCTTTTACAGGAGATTTGACAGTCTTAATAGCTTTTGGCTTCTTAACTCTACCGTCAGCACCACTCGCTTTCACTTTCACTCCCACCTTGAAGGAGCCTGATGCACCGGTACCTTTTGACTGCTGCAAGGTACCGTTCTTGACACCAGCACGCAGAGCCATCTTCAGGTGGTTATTAATGGTTTTAGTGTCATTCCCCACATCAAAGTTGGCCATGATGTATTTGAGTAAGGCCTGTCGTGACGACCCCCCTCGGTCGTGCAGCGCTGTCACAGCCTGGCGAATCATGTCGCTGTACTTGGGATGGTTTGCAGGTTTCTTGTCAGAAACTTTTGCCTTTTTGGACTTGGCGGCGGGTGGAGCTGTCTTCTTTCGATTCTTCGACGCGGACTTCGACCCAGATGGTGCCTGGTCCATAGGTTCATCTTGTCTAGGCTCAGACATGGTGACTGCTGCAGCTAACAGATTTATCAGCAAGGAGTATAATATCCGAAATATGAACACGTGGTAATAACAGTATAGCGACAGTCACGACCACACAGCTGTTACACCTGCCTGCGAGCACACGAAGGGAGAGAACTGAGGCGAAGTTGCTAGCAGCCAGTTTTATAGAGACAGCGCGGGCCACAATGAGAGCACGGCACGAGCAAGTCTCGCGGAGGGTCCTCAGGCCGTCAGTAGACTTGATCTGTGCTTTCCCCTCTGTCTTTTAGTCTTCCATGTGCACAATTTAATCAATTTATCAGCATGTTTTTGGAATAAAGCTAAAAAAGAGACATTAAAGTTAATGCCTGCATAACGACGGACAATAATAAGCTCGGATTACCTAGAAATTCAACCTTTTTTCTCGTTGTCGAAGAACTTTTAAATCCAATCATTGGCATAAACGATAAGATTTGTGTAGTAAATATTGTACTTTTTGCCACTAGACTATCAGAAAGTTGAAGATTAATGTCCAAGCTTTAACTGTGTCACATCAAACATAGAAATGCGTAGTATATCAGAGATGGATTTAACGTTAAAATGAATGACAACAAACACACAGTATGGGCAGTGGTATCCGCCATTTTGCTGTGTTTGTGGACGAATTTAATATAAAAATCTGTTTATTTTGAAGAAAATGTATAACTCAATTAAACAGATTAACTTATCTATGAAAATGCTTTTTAGCTTTTGTAAAATAAGAAACTGATCTTTGATCTGTTCGTTAATTCACTAGTTTCTAAAAGAGCCTCTTTCCACTTTTCGTAGCAGACGACATTTTCTGCGATGTTAGACCAGCTGCTTGTAAACAGTGCTTTTATCGTTTTGCAGCATGTAAATATATTCGCCCTAAACCATAAACATAACTTAGACTTGTGATGTTTTTTTCTGTTGCTTCGAATCTTTTGTACGGATTCTCTTGACATATTAACATGAGGTATTTTTTCCCCGAAATAGCAATGGAGGCCCAATTTTTTTTATTTGACAAGGATGAAGAAGCGAAAAGAGGGCAGATTCCTTCAATAACTGCATTTTTGGACAGTCGAAGAATGCAATTATTAGTTAAGTTTTGTAAATATTCAGAGTTCATACCAGAGTTGGAATAATTTGCTAAATATTTTGTCATTGACGCTGTTATGTGGAACTGGCTGAAACTGGTTCGTTCCTTTACACGGCAGACGGCGAGTCGTTGATTATCACAAACGTGTATTATGTGTAGTGTTATCGTCTGACTCATGTGTGTGTGTGTGGCCGTGAAAAAGAGAGGAAACTTACGGCTGTGCGTAATGAATTTTCGATTAATATGCAGTGCTTTAATTTTTCCTCATTTTCGAAAGACACTTCCAGTAGGCCTGTGTTAACATGGTTAGTAATATGTAGGCCTAATGATAATGTTTGATTTATGAAAAGGATGAGTTTTAAAACATTATAGGGCTACACCTTACTATTCTATCCTTAAACTGGAAATCAAGGTATATTAACAGTTTCTGCAAAGTCTGATCAACGTGGTTGGGCAAGTCATGATCCCACACCTTCATATATTTGCCAGTTACAGTTCATGATCCACCAGCCGTGAGTAACTAGCAGCAAAACAGTTTTTTTTTTACAAGGAATCTTCTAAAAAATAAAAAGCTTATGGATGGAGGTGTGCAGTAATACCATTAAAAATTTCATGACATAATAATAACCAAACATTACTTGATGATGATGATGATGTCCATTTAATTGTAATGCGCAGGTATCCATTCAGAAGAATGTTCAAGCGTGTGTACATTTATATTATGGTTGAAGCAAGGGTTGTTAAAAATGTCAGAAATTGCAGTTTAGGTAAATTGATGATTGCTTTAAATACCTGATTGGTTATTTAAAAATATAATAAGAAAAATGAAGCCAAGACGTTCAAAAGCCAGATTCTATAAGTGAGACTGTGACTTTGTAAAGAGTAAATGCATGCAAATAAAATGCAGTTAGACGCACAGCAGATCAGTATCAATACATGACCACAGGCAATCTTGTTGTGGAATTGGTAACTTAAATTGCTGAAGACCAAGAATAAAAATCCCCAAAATTTTATGAACTCTTTTTTGTTAAATAAACATTAAATAAATATTATCACATCACAAGTTTGTTGAAAATTATGTTCAGGCTTCGTCCTGTCATTGTTTGACAGATGTGTTAATTGAGGAGGGATGCAGTTTATGATTTTATGTTGGTCACGTCAGAGAGCTGTAGGCCACATTTTCTGGAGGTGCATTTTGACAGAACAATTAAATCGTTTGAGTTCTTACAGCAGTGTACTTACTCAGTGTTGTGAGCAGTGTACTTACCATGAGAAAAACTTGTGGCTCTTGACTGGAAAATACCAAATCACACAACCTATATTTCATAGTTCTCACAACAAGCACCACCCTATAAGTGTCTTACACAGAGTTCAGACTGGGAAGGTAAAGTAATAGTGCTCTGATGTATTATTTCTACAAAACTTGTAGGACTAAGGTTGCAGCCATCAACTTTGAAAATGCTGGCAAAAATGACAATCTACCATGATTACAACTAACTTACATGCTACATCTCTAGACCAATACTAGAACTTTGAAGCATGTCCATAGAATGTGATATGCAAATTTCGTCCAATCTGAGGAGACATGCTTTTGCAACAATTTTTATTGAAATGAAAGCGACATTTCAACTGGTCAGTCCAGCTTGATTTTCAGACTATGCAAGTATGAATACACCTAATAGTGTGTCGTTACATCTGTATGTTTCCAAGATTGTTACAGAGTGAGTTTGTCCTTTGTTGTTTCAGCCGTGCAACTTCTGAACGCTACTGTGTGTGAATGAATTGTGATTATATGCAGAGGCTGATTGTGATTGCATTGGGGTCTGGTGTGGCAGGTATGAATGTGTTATGGTATGGTTGATGTGCTGTGGGGGTCTAACCCTTGCTTCCTTATAGAGGTACTACTAGTTGTCCTCTGCGATAAATAAAGTTGAATCTTATGCTTTGAATACAATCGATTTCTTGTGGAGACTACCTAGAGTACATGATTATGTTATATATGAAATGAGCAGATAACATCCAAGACTGGACTTCTGTCATTTAGCACATTTTCAAAAATGCCAGACACGTTTTTGTGTTTTTAAGGTGAGTGAGTGTATTATAGTCAAGCGCCTCTACAGCCAGTGTTGGGTTAAAGAGCCTTGAGGATTTTCCTGACAAATTTTGCATACTAGAACTGAGCTTCAGGATATGGCTGCATTGACTTACAGCGCAATGTAGAAGGAGCACTATTACCCCGACACAAAGCTTCTTTCTCTCAGAGACATTAAGCTCTGTCCAAACTAATATTTTATAAAAATATATTTCACTTAGTTACCATTCATTCATCCTTTGACCAGTTCTAGTTGACTTTGCAGCTCCACCAGTACTGGTTGCTGTGGATGAACTGGATAAATGTATGTATTATCTGACAAGGCTCACCACTTCAGCATGTTGTGACCAGTCTATTCTGTTGCATGTATACATGAAGTGCTGACAAATCATAAAGCATCACAACAAGATTTCACTTTCTGAAGATGAACCCCTATTCTCTTTTCATCATGCTTGTTCATGACCAGGAAGCATACACAATACTAATCAGTTATCAATCCATGGAAACTTTCACTGCAGATCCTTTGGCATGCTGCTCTCAGAACTAACCCGTGCTTATGATGTTTTTCAAGGAGTTGGCCTAACTGGCTTGAGGGGATGGCTCTCTGTCGTTTTTGTCTCTTTTTTTTTGTATCGTCCGTCGTATTTTGAGTTTCGGCAACCCGTATTATGATGAAGTCGCCATCCTTGCTCCTCTACAAGACTGCTGCATGTTGAGGACATCCACTTGGAACAGCCTGCAGCTGTAGCGGGATGGTGTTCTTAGCAGGGCCATGAAAGAGGTGTTGCGATCCGACCCCATCCGCCCGGTCTTGATAGACAGCCTTTTCCCGGCGCTGGACGGACAGCTGAAGAGGGTATTTCAGAAACTGGACATATGCGTGCAGACAACTGGCTTGGACAATGTGCTAATCGATGATGGCCTTTGATACTGTCTTGTTGGATTTGGACTTCATGACTTGCGCGGTGGTGTGGGATTCATGTTTTCATCAGTGAACTTGACCTGCCCTGTGACGTGGAGGAGATGGGCCGCTACACACCCACATTTTGTCGTCATCTTATTTTTTGACGTCAGCACCTTGAGCTGTCCACAGGCCAGGATTTGGCGCTATACAAGCCAAAATTATGATTATTATTATTATTAAATAAAAATGTAATGAGGTGTGGTCACTCAAGGATAAGTTTATGCAACATGGTGCATGATATGGAGAAGGGTTGAATCCTTGGTTCTTCACCATTAAAGTAGAAACCATTGTTTTGTCTTGTATACAGGAGGTGATTAAGTCTGAATTTTATGCTCAGCTGTGGCATTTTTTACCATCATCACAACAATTGTTGAGGTACCTTCAAACCTAAGAAAAGCTTTAAGTCTGTTTTGTATTTTTTTATGGAGGGGTGAGAGATTATTCCTTTCAAAAGTAATTTTCAGTTAGCGCAGTCCACCAACACATTTTTATTACTCTGAGCATTAGAACTGCTTGTATAAAATGTGATCGATAACCACACAGCAAATAAAAGGAGGTGGTTGGTGGCACATTGGCTAAAGTGCCTTTCACCATGGCAGTGAGGATCTGGTGTCATTGGTTCAAATCTTGGCTCTGACACATCTCTGTCTGGGTGTGAAATTTGTTTTTACGGGGCTGACCACTGGTGTTTTTTGCCAGGAGCTCTGGTTTTCTCCATCCTGTGTGTGTGTGTGTGTGCACAAAGATTAAAGTAGTGCTCACATATGCAGCTTCTTTTTTGTGTTTCTGTTAGTTATGTAAATCGCAGTATATGAAGTAATGCTATATAAATGTTCTGTATTTTTACTGTTATTAAATATGCAATGCAGACAGTCAGTCTGCTAAGTCATTCTTCCACAAATCTGAGTTTCTTGCTTTTTCAAAATACTTTTAGCATGTAGAAAGCTTGGAAAATCTGATTCCTTTCCATCATCCATACAAAGCTGATTCTGTTCCCAAGAGGGAATTCATTGCAGTCATTCCCACCAATCTTACAATATTATACTTCTTCCAATTATTCAAAAAGTGAAGAGAAGCAAAAACACTTCTACATCTGAGTGAGTGAGTGTGTACGTGCATGTTTATTTATGCTATCCTATCAGTACAATGTCTAGGATTCTTAACACAGTAATTGTTTGAAAATTTGTGTTCCAGATTTTTAAAATCTCTCTCCATGGCTTGCTGCATATTCATTTATTCTAGAAGCTTTTGTTAAATCAGTTTGTTCAGCTTCTTGGTTTATTAATGAACACAGATTTTATCACTGCTATATATTCCTCTGGCTTTCATTCATTTTTTTAGGAGATAAGCATTGCAAATATTGGAGCTCTTAAGACCTGAAGCAGAAAACACCAAGATCCGCAAGAACTGGAAGATTCTTGCCTTTATCCTAATTAAGTACTTGTGGGTGTTTTCTTGGATATAATAACACAAATGCAAAACTTAAAGCCCTCTTCCTCTTGGCATGAATGGCATCTACTGTATGAAATAATAGTAATGATCCCCTTTGTAAGAGCAATACTACATCTGCTGTATGAAATAATAATCCCCTTTGTAAGAACAATATTACATCTGCTTTATGAAATAATAATAATCCCCTTTGTAAGAACAACTAGTATTATATCAATCCTAGAGTGTGTGCCTGAGAGAAAAAGGAGATATAGAATAATATCATAATTCTTATTATTTATGGTCAACAGAGTGTCATTTAAACCATTAAAGTTTGGGGTAGTGGAACAAACATAATTTAGCCAACAAATACAAGGCGACTGCAGTAGCCCCAGAAATGGCTTCATGATCTAAGGGAGATAATCAATTAGAAACCTTATTTGAGAAGACAAAACTAGGGACCACGGAGAAACAATAGTTCCTAGGTAAACTATTTTACAGTCTCAAGAAAATCACATAATCTCCTGCATTCTAGATTAGAAATAGAAATGTATTTATTTATTATTAATGCATATACTTATTTATTATGCCCATTACAGAGATCATAACTGCAACTCTACACCCAAAAGCAGATCTAGGGTTTGAAGAGAAATTTATGGGTTTACATGCTGTCACAAAGTGGATGCAGGTATTACAGTATCAGAGTGTTGTAAATATCACATTGTAGCATTTGCCAAATGCTGTTGAAATGATTTATTTAGAAGTGGTGGTGAGCACTTTCCATAAAGTTTCACTGAGGCTTAAATGTTTTGGTTAATATGTCAGCTTTTGTATAAAAGTTGCTTTGCTGGCTGTAGTAAGTAAATATTTCTAGGCATCCATAGGCTTCACTTCTAATTTATATGATACTTTCATCTCTTAGTTGTGTAGTTTTTGTTAAAAATTAGGTTGTCTCCAGACTCCACCTACATTTGTAGGTTTTTAAAATTAATTTTATGATTTGCCTATCAATTGTGGTGTTGTCTTTATATCTTTGCCATTTTAAAGCACCTACACAAAATGTTTTCCAGAGTATTCATTAATGCTCTCTTTCTCTTGTTCATTTACTTAGACATATACTGAGTAAATTTGTGACTTTATTGGGACTTAAGTTACATCTACTTTAATGCATTTAAACCACAATAATAGTTACCATATTGTACATTTTATTTTAGTGCTTCTCTTCTTAGTGTTTCATTCAAGTTATTATTGATTTATTTTGCTGTTTAAAAAGACTTATGATGAGAGCTGGAAATACAACAGCATTTAGCTTCTTCAAAAGACTGCCTTTCAGCCTGTATGTTTCCTGCATGTCCTACTTTGATGATCACCATCGTGTAGTGGGTGGCTCTTTAGGAGCGGCTTCCGAGCTCCACTTCCTACCTGACAGTGGAAGCCAATTTTTAAACAGCTGCTTCTGCTCAGAGACCTTGTGAGTCTCCACTGAGGCCCTTTCCCACTATTGTGCCTTTATTAAAGGTTTAGTAGGGGTGATATTTGATTCTTAATGATTGTGTAAAGCTCAGAAAGTGGTCAGCAACATTAATACTAATCTCAAGATTATACAGCTAAACGCTTTGGTTGTGAAGGACTTAGTCAATGAAAAGCTGTTAATATGGGTATCTATATACAAACATAATGTCAACATTTTGACCTCTTTTTTGCATGGTGATGCTTGAAGGTGTGTATATTTTGGAATGAAAGAGATCGAGGTAGTCACTCACTCACTTTGGGAAACAGCATCTTGCATTGAGCTTTTGCCGTAGTCATGAGAACTGCTGCCCACTAGACATTTAATATAAACATTGGTACTGTTATTGATTGTGTGTGTGTGTGTGTGTGTGTGTTCAAAAGTGCGGGAGGAAATTCTATCCCCTGACGTGTGTCTTGTGATTGCCAGAGATGATTTCTGCGCACGTCGCAGCGCTGTGATGTTGATACAACACACAGACAAGCGTACGTGCGAACACACACACACACACACACATGTACGTGTATCATATGTGCGGTTGCTGGGCACGTCAATGGGAAAGAAACTTCCGAAAGGAAAAGCACTCCGGACGTACAGGGGACCTGCACTCTTTGCACTCAATGTCCACTATGACCCTTAGCCCTGTAAATGGTCATGTGACCAGTTCCTTCACACACCCTGCATGTCCTCCAAGGGCCGCCTGACTCTTAGGTCCAGTCAAGACCTACGCACGTGCATCGACTGCGTGTTGACCACGTCCACGCTGGTGACCTACGAGTGGCAAAACACTGAAGACGATGAACATGAAGACGATGGCAATGTTCATCTGTAACAAGAACACTTGCCGCTGTTAGAGCCACTGTCATTGCTGTTAGGTGGTGTTTCTGTTGATGCTATTAATTTATCTTTGTTAATTATTATTTTTATCATTCGTATTTCGTACTTTCTTTGTTTGTCATTTTCTTTTAAGCCTTTCATTTTTCTTGAAATAACATATTTATATGATATTCAGATTTACAGAAAATACACAAAACCCTTAATGTTCAGAAACATTGTAGGGAAAAGTAGAAGAAAAGAGTTTTACAAATTTTATTGTAAAAAAATATGGTGATACCCATCCGTTTCATACTTAATCACATTACTTCGCTGTTACATGGGTATGACTAGTGGATGTTTGTTCAAGCTATTTTCATGACACAATGTGGACAGCTGACACAGTACGCAATTAATAAATGACTTGTGGATAACAGAAACGGATTCATTGTTAACTTTAGCCTTGAGCAAGACTGAGTGATGCCAGGGCTGCGGAAACTGCATCACATCGACATCTTAGCGACACAAAACAAGGCCGCGGTGTTTCTCGCATTCCTCCTGTAGTTGTATCCTTAACTCTCTATGTCCACCAAGAACCACAAGACACACCGCTAATTCTTATGTCACTAAGCAGAAAAGTAATATATACTTATCTCTTTTGAATAAACCATTACTTATAGGCTCTTCGATACACAGATCATAGGAGACCGGTGCGGGTTTGGTGGCTGCTTGTTTATTTTTGATCCGGGGACTGCAAGTGATGACGATGATGAAGATAATGAGGAAGAGGAGGAGGAGGAGGAAGCAAAGACGGTTTTATGATTTCATAAAATAGTGAACTCACAAAATCCGCGAGACGACTGTCGCACGTCCCCCGGTGAAGCTATGTGAGGCGCACCAGGAAAGAAGGGGTTAATGAGGTCGGCGCACAGGATGTTGGCGAGGTCCGAAACGTGCGCCAGATGGCTGACGCTTCACGTCACGTGACCCCATGTGAGTCGCTAAGCATGTGCATGTATATCACCCACCGGCCAATATACAAGACCGCCACAATGTCGCTTCAGGTCGAGGATTAGGGGAAGCACTTCAATTTTAAGACTTTGTTATCAGGTCAGTTTGTCTTTAATATTTACTTTATAATTTATTGGGGTTACAATAAGTTTTTGGTGCTAAATCTTATGTCTCTTTATTTACTTTATTAACTTGTTTATAGTTTTCGTTTAAAAATCAGCCCTTCAATGTAAGTAAAGTTTATACGAACAAAAGCGAACGTTTTCTTTTGTTTAAATAATATCTCGCTGTTGTTGTCACAAAACTTTACCTTCTGTATTTTTCATACTGTACATTGTAGTTAATCTATATTTACTCTCTATATGAATCACATTCACAAAAATGTCTCAGTTCTAAGTATGTATTTAGCAGGAATGCGGATGGTAACTATTCAGAAAGGCTACAGTCAGTTATTTTGTTGTTTTTGTCTATAGTTATTCTCTCTTTCAATCTCCCTCTGTTCAATTCTTTGCGCGCTCTGGAACTCGATCGCGCACACCCGCATCCATAATCTTCATGTAAGTAAACCTGCTGACTAGGGACCGGGTGCACAACACGTGGCTAAGTGCTAGCTGGATGGTTAGTTCCGAACTAGATTTCTTATGTTTTATTAACAGTGTGACTGATATTTTGACATTACCCATACAGCTACCCTTGTGTGGTGCTATCCACCCCAATAATGCGACCACAACAACCCCGTTTTTCTTGTCGTCAGGTTTTCCGTCAGTAGAGTTAATCTGACCAGGACTGTATAACTTATAACTTCACGATGGAGGGGACAAGAAAATGACTGATGCTATTTTAAGTCACATTCAATCGTCAGCTGCTGGTGATCGCGTTGCATCACGTGACACGGACACGGAAACGCCGCGCTCATCGTGATATTTTCCGTTGGGGTCGTTCCATATAAGGTCTGGTTAATCAGGCCGGTGATTGAAATGACTGCACGATATTTTGTGTCCACGCCATCAGTTGGTCATAAGACGCTTCCTAGCTTTCATAAATAATATAATTATTAGAGGTCTAGAAGGAGGACCAGAATGTTTGTAACGACTACACTGAGCTTAGTGCAAGACTGAATTTTCCCAAGTTTGGGTACATACGTGGTGATGTATGTAGCCTTGCGTGCATGTCGATTACAAAGGGGGTATGAGTTATTCTTTAAATGTTGAGAAACAGTATTTGTGCTTAGAGCAAACCAGTTATCTGAAAAACTATACTCTTGAGAATCTTTAAACTGAATGTACTCTCGATGTATGAGTGTTGCTTGTTAGGTTCATTAAATTATAGTTGTGGCGACAAGGAAGTTCAGTAAAGCATCGGTTATGAAGCCTTTCGGTGGAATGAGTATTTTTTCCGGCATACATTGACTAGAGGATAAAGTAAAAGTGGTACGGTCAAAGTTTACAACGTGGTAATCACGCAACGTGTTTGCAACGTAGTCGATGGTCCACAGTCAGGTGGCGAAGCAGCAAAACCCAGAACGTGCAGGACGAGTGGAAGTTTCTAGTAAAAAGCTTGATACATGTTGAATGAGCCTGTACAGATTTGTGCAGTATGATGCATGCATACATACATACATACACACATTCTCCTCCTTCTAGACTCTAGAGGTTTGTGCGCTAAGCCTCACAGCAAAGGTTCACGGTTCCAGGCTCACTCAGACCAGCGACGGGAACAAATTCTCCACTCTCTTTTATAGCAGTGAAGTGTAACTGATTTTTTTAAAAGAAAATGTTGAAGGCAGCGAAAGGAGACACAGGGTCGATTCGCCAAGTCTTAGACACAGTGGACCACTTACATTTTACTGCGACTACAGTCCTTTATCTGTGTATACACCAACTAACTTCCACAGATTTGATTTATGGATATCGACCCATTCTTTTGATATAAAAATGTTGTTTTTTTTAAGTAAACCATGGCTGGTCAATATTTAGCATCGACAAGTGAGAGAATTTGGTTGGGACGTACTAGATTTGATTGTTTCTTTGCATTCTTCTTCCGCTATTCCCTCCACTCTTTCTCTGGATTAGGGCTTGCCAGAAAAGCCCATTTTATCTACAAGGTATGGTTGACACTTTCTTTACATTCCGTCCCTTCCTCTCACTCTGGCTTCCTTGCCTTAACTCTTTCCCGTCCGTTTCTATTTATTTGTGATTTCCATCCAAGAACAGCCCATTCTACCCACAAGGCGTGGGCGACACTGTGGCTAAATTTGTCGAGTTCATGTCAAAAGCAACCGGAGATCAGGTGTCTGTCTACCTGTAGGCGGAGTCGAGGGCTACAGCGATGAGAGCAGAGGGTCCTTCCACTCACGTGTATGATACAAGCTCGTCGTCCTTCTGCTCAGACGAGATGTTTGATGACGTCACACACTGTTAACCCCTTAGTTTTCAAATGGGCAGTTAAAGCGGCCAAACTGCAGCTGAGACACAGCTTCACTAGGGTTAACCAGTTTGAAGATATCATTAGACAAGGAAAACTCAATCGCAATAACACAAGGTAATGAGCTGTTGGTCGGTCGGCACTTCAGCGCTTTTTTTTTTTTTTTGAAGGTATTGTGGTCCATTGCTAAGATACCTGTGTACATGTCTACACGGCTGTACATACAAGTAAATAATCATATATCAATAATCATGTATTAAAGGAAGTATTTGAAAGGATTTTTTATAAGTAATGAGAAGGCATTTCTGGAATTTTCAAAATTAAAAGGTGCCATAGACTAGATGAAGTAGGTGAACTGAAAGTGGTTCACAATGTCTAAGACAGTGTTTGTAAGGTAAAGCGTCGTCTCTCCTTTCGACAATTTTTTTTTTCCCTGATAAAATTTAATCATCTGGGGGGGGGGTGATAGGGGTAGAGAGAAGACACGGTGAAGTATTTTCCGGTCACAGATCCAGGCAAGCTCCGAACCGCAAGTCGGAACCTCGTTTTTGATAATCATAACTTATTGATGACAAATAATCTTCGTTTTCAGTGATCTTTGCGAGGAAATAGTTGAAGATTGTCGCTGGTGTCACTCCTAAGGACGGTGTCCACACAAAGGTACGACCACTGCAGGGCATGTCAGGGTTGTCAGAGAGACCAGCATGCTACAAAGTCGCTGTCTTTATGCTGTTCAAATCCATAGCTTTGTTCACCACGGGCTTCGCAGTGCCTTGGTGGGTCCAGAGCTTCAGCCAAGACTATGGCATCATCAACAGTCACACCGGCCTCTGGCTGGGCTGCACGGAAGACGGCTGTTCAGCCATTTCGGGGCAATCAGGTAAGGGTGGGGAACTGAGACTGACATTAAGTGGTCATACTGTCACGAGAAACTGACATAAAGTGATGAGACTGACATGTGAGACTGACATGGAATGATGAGACTGACATGTGAGACGGACATAAAGTGGTGATACTGTCACGACAAACTGACATAAAGTGGTGAGACTGACATGTGAGACTGACATAAAGTGGTGATACTGTCACGAGAAACTGACATAAAGTGGTGAGACTGACATTAAGTGGTGATACTGTCACGAGAAACTGACATAAAGTGATGAGATTGACATGTGAGACTGACATAAAGTGGTGATACTGTCACGAGAAACTGACATAAAGTGATGAGACTGACATGTGAGACTGACATAAAGTGGTGATACTGTCACGAGAAACTGACATAAAGTGATGAGACTGACATGTGAGACTGACATGGAATGATAAGACTGACATGTGGGACTGACATTAAGTGGTGATACTGTCGTGAGAAACTGACACGAAGGGATGAGATTAACATATGAGACTCAAATGAAGTGAAGATATTGACATGTGAGACTGATATAAAGTTGTGATACTTTCATGATAAACTGACATGAAGGGATGAGACTGACATGGGAGACTGATATGGTGACATTTTGCAGATTGGTTCAAGGCCGTACAAGGTCTGCAGAGTCTGGGACTGGCGGGGATGATAATTTCGTGTGTCTACACAGCTTACATCGCAGTGTGTACGACCAAGTACACGCACACACGTGTCATTGAAGGCACCTCTGGAGCTGGCGGTGAGCTTAATCTGCAGCTGTGTGTGTGTGTGTGTGTGTGTGTGAGAGAGAGAGAGAGAGATTATGCTTTATGAGTCGTATTGCTATTCATTATTAATGGCATTTCTACCTGTCCGTATCGATGGTTACGATGAGAAGAATTTGTTTTCGACTGAAAGTGATGTTCTTAGCCAGAGAAGACTAAAACGTTTGGTGCTGAGCTTTACTCAGAAAGGATACAAAGTGACTTTTCTTTCTCTTTAAAACGATGTGTGACAGGTGTCCTTGGCCTCATCGGCTGCATTATCTACATCGTAAACACTTCGCCCATCTTAAAATACACCCCAGACCTCGGTTACTCCTGGGGCTTTGGCCTTGATCTTGCTGGAAGTATTTTGGTGGTGCTCATGGCGCTTGTCATTGCCGTCTCCAACTCCAGGAAGACCACCAAAGACAGCGACCACCGCTTCTACTACTACTACGACCACCACCGTAGCCGTGGGCGTCTGACTGACCTGGACGCCGATGGGTACGGCGATGATGGGGTTGACGATGCCACTCATAGACACAACGGTTTGTCATCTATGACCAGAAGAGGGGCAGAGTCCAGCACCGAGGTCTACGTTGTGCAAACCAACTGCTCCTCCCACCTCGCACCTGCCCGATCCCCCATAATTGGCCGAACCAGGCGAAACGCATGCTCTTCTCCGACGCAGTGTGTTCTGCAGCGTGCGAGTCCTGACCCCAGTCGCCAGGAGGCACACGCCGCAGGCGGGGTCGCACTTCCCACCTATGCGCATGCGCTGCAGGAAGGTAATTGCCCAGCGGCGGCCTCTCCTCCTCCGTATACTCCGCATCTAGACAGCTCCCCGTGTCGGTGTCACGGCCGCACGTGGGGTGGAGAAGCTCCGAACGTGGATACCCTGCGACAGCGCAGTGCTGGGAGTCATGTCCAGAACCACGTGACTTCGCAGGATGTGAACCGCGCGGAAGACCAACTGCCCCTTCAGAACGGGGAGGGTTTGCAAGGTGTCGGCTCTTCGATCGGTGTGAACCACGTTGGTCGTCCTCCCCAGCTGTGTTCCCGCCTGCATGTGGAGCAGAATTTCCAGGACTTGGGGAGGGGCCTACCTCTGCACAATGTCCACGCCAGTGCCCCTCCACCGGAAGAATGTTGTGCGCGTTTCCCAGATTCGGTGGCCATAGCCCAGTGATGTTGCCAACCAACATGAGAGTGCTAAGTGTGTGACAGACGGGCTACGAAAGAAAAGTAATATAAACCAAAAAAACAAATTTAAAACAACGGTTGGCCGACTGATAACTAGTTGTCGACTCGTTTGTTCACAGTATGAAGATCCTAATAAGTGCATTTCGCGAATATTTACGAATAAATGTTTTTGCACAGTTACCTTCTATTCTCGAGTGTGAAGTGTTGGAGGTGTTTGTTGCTTGGAAATGCAGTTTGCTAACATTTGGTACTGAAAGTCCCGATGTCAATAGCCTGGGGTCGGAGAGATAAAATTATGTAACCATGTAGATTTGGACCTACAGAAAATGTCTCTTTCCGTGCGCTAGTGGTGTATACAGTACAGACAGTCCCAAGATGAGCTATCTCAGGTATGAGACAGATGACAAATGTTGTGATGTCATCGCTTACATCTCACAGTATCACTGGAGGGTCTGGTGTCATCGCTTACATCGAAACAATAGCAGTGGAAGAAGGAGATAATAGTGTGAGCCGTGTCTATGAACATATCAACTGCCGCATTCGTGTTTTGTTTCTTTTCGCGATTTGTACGGTGCAAAGAAAGTTGTGGCTTCATTAGACAAAAATATACCCGGAAGAGCAGCAGAACTTGCTTCCCTGTAGATGGTGGTTGACCGCAGACATGTAGGGTGTGGGGCAGTGGTTAAACTTAAAGTGAGAATCGTAAGGTCGTCAGTTCACATCTCGTCTCGGGACAAACAGATGTCGGGAGTTTTGTTTGGATTCTCCAATTATATCCCCATTATGCATCCTCCCCCCCCCCTCATAGTGCGAAATAATCAGGAGGTGTAAGCAGTTTCCTATCTAATAAACCAACTATGAGCGAGATGAGAAGAACCTCGACACGAATTAAATCGTGTTTAAATCACATACCGTGTGCAACGGGGTGGAGCTGGCTTTTTGTTTGTTTTGTTTCTTCCCTTTGGAGGCACAGTTTCCCGGGGGTGCAACTTGCTCAAAGAAACCTCTGTGAAAGGAAACATCACACAGCTACGTCTGACATTGTCAGCCTTGAATAGCTATGTCATAAATAGTTCTATCAAGAATAGTTCTATTCTGAATGAAATGTGGTTCATTTGTTGCTGTAAAAGCGGAAACGTTCACGTGGTATGTGCACCCACAGTAGTGAATCTGCGCAATACACATCCAGCATTGAAGTTGATTACATAGCTTAGTTTGAACAAAAATTTGTAGAAAAATGTTTATGTTGGAAGAAAATATGAGTATTTACATATATCTTCTTTCCCCACTCACCAAGGGTCAGGTACCCAATCAAAATCGGAGTCAACTGAAGGAATATGATATCAAACTGAGATCGGACAGGTAAGGCTTCGAACCGCCAGCCTTGCGCTCAACAATCACACCAAACAATGGAACCTCTTGATACTTAATTACGCCTACTCCGAGTGTTAAATGGACTTGACACAAAGCTCAGGCTGACTGTAGAAGACCTGGGACTTGCATTCTGTCATCAGTGGCCAAGGCTGGCAGTCTCATCGCTATTCACCCCGACTTTGCCAGGCAGGGGTGTCTGTTGACCAGGGACAAACACGTCAGTCTACGATTGGAGACCTGCATTCAAGCTGGAGGGCGGGGTGGAATGCTGCAAATTCTCTGTGTAAAGTGAGAGTTGCTGTGAGCAGACAACTCGCTGGCTGAGTGGTCGTCAGTGAGTGGGTTGTCGCCCCTGGAGTACTTTTCATGGCGATGTATGCACAGAGTAGGCAAACGTGCCAGTGTCAACACATGGCACTGTTTAGCAGTCTTAGCCGTTTATTCTACATATTCTACAGTTTATATAAATTTATATAAGAGCTGATGTTTACTAAGCTGTGCGAAAGTCTAATCTCTGATTGCATGAAGGATTATCAAGATGAAGCGGCAGGATCCCTATCCACTTGCTTTAGTGGTTGTTCATTTCTCTGTATGTACAAATGTCTAAGCCCACTGCATGTCTACCTACCCGCCTTGCTGCCTCTGTGTGTGTGTGTGTGTGTGTGTGTGTGTGTGTGTGTGTGAGAGAGAGAGAGAGAGAGAAAGAAAACAAAGAAAAGAAATTCGAACATCAGATGTTTTAGGCCGCGAATAAAGAAGCTGAACACATCTGACATTAAATAAAACATAGGACCTAGTAGTTAGACCGCAATGAAGAGCACGTCAAATAATAATCTTGAATATGACTTTGAGGATATCTTGAACAGAAAAATAAGAGGTCATAACAGTCTGAATTTGACATCAGACAACTGTATCTACAAACATTAGCCCGACATCCTCGCTAGCAGGACTCAGTAACACAGCTACCACCACCCCTTTCCTTACCCTGCATTGTCATTAACATGACACATAACATCATAACCCCTACAACCCTTACATTACCCTGCATTGTCATTAACATGACACATAACATCATCACCCCTACAACCCTTACATTACCCTACATTGTCATTAACATGACACATAACATCATCACCCCTACAACCCTTACATTACCCTACATTGTCATTATGACACATAACATCATCACCCCTACAACCCTTACATTACCCTACATTGTCATTAACATGACACATAACATCATCACCCCTACAACCCTTACATTACCCTACATTGTCATTAACATGACACATAACATCATCACCCCTACAACCCTTACATTACCCTACATTGTCATTAACATGACACATAACATCATCACCCCTACAACCCTTACATTACCCTACATTGTCATTAACATGACACATAACATCATCACCCCTACAACCCTTACATTACCCTACATTGTCATTAACATGACACATAACATCATCACCCCTACAACCCTTACATTACCCTACATTGTCATTAACATGACACATAACATCATCACCCCTACAACCCTTACATTACCCTACATTGTCATTAACATGACACATAACATTTCCACTACATCCTCGTTATCATAAGTCAGTCACTCGGCAGGGGGACATTTTAGAGCTTCTGTTTGAAAAGACATGAGATTTTACACACCCTTCTGTCTGGCTGAGGGATCCGTTATCACTGAACCGTAAATACAGAGCTGTTGCTGAACGCAAAGGATTTTCTTATCAAGATGGCGGCCAAGCTGACTCCGATTGAGATGCTCACCTTCGAGCGTTTGTATTTAGCGTTAAGGTATTCATTATCTATTCTACAAGTATTGCTGAATGTATGGCTCACATGACGAGTGACAACAAAACGCCCCCAGATCATTGTTCCTCCTTAAGCTAGACTTTTCTTTGTTTGTTTATCGCATCTGTACATTCGACCAGCAGCCGCTTGCCCTCTGGTTTATCGCGTACAGAGGCAGCAGGGAGTCGAAATGGAAATGGGATGAGCCAGGGGCAGCAGTTTTTGTCGCTGCAGTTCTATGGAATCAACATTGTTGCGAGCCCCTGATAATCCCTCCCTGTGACGTCAACGTGGCACACCAAGGAACCCCCCACAGCTATAGAATGATATCAAGCAGCCAGCGGACGGATGTGTGTGTGTGTGTGTGTGTGTGTGTGTGTGTGTGTGTGTGTGTGTGTGTGTGTGTGTGATAGCATGTGTTCATAGGAAATTTCTCTTTTAAAAAAGAGATCAGTTTGTAATCTGTACCTACGACATAGCCTACTATTTCACGATGCTTTTCCGAGCAGCAATAATTTATATACTTTACAAGATCTCGTTCTGCTCTAAGACAGTTTTAACATCGCTCACTTCCTGTTTGCGCACGCATGGCAGGTAAAATGGTTGGCGTAGCTCGAAAGTCGGAGAAGTGGTTGACAGTATGGCTGGCCTGCACGATTTTGCATGAAGCAAACTTGGATGAATTGTCGCACACAGGGTAGACTGGATGAGTTGTCGTACAGGTCTTGGTGGAAGAGACTGAGTGAAACATGTCATACACATTTCATGACACAAACTAGATGAGACACATCTTTAATCCACCTACTTAATTGGTAGACAATCAACTCTCACAAACTGGGTGAGAATAAGGGTGACACAGAACGAACAGAATGACACTAAAAGAGATGTCCTACCAGAATTGCGTGACATATTGTCACATTCCCAGTAGTAAGGGAAAGGATAGAGAGACTGGGCGACTTAGTGGACGACCCGGCTGCTGGGCGTGGTCACCTCTCGTAAGACAATAGGCGGCGCTGGTGAACACTCGGTCAAGCGTGTCGCCTGCGGGTGAGTCAGGTCGCTCGTCTCTCGCATCCATAATCGCTCTACGCTCGACTGAGCTGGGATTGGGGGGAAAAAATGACTGATGCTGCGATGGTTGCTGGCCTGCTGTGATCGTGTCACGCTGCACGGGGACGTGTGCTGACTGCAGATGGTTTGCAGTCGAAGGGATGTGCGCCCACTTCCCAACTGTTTGATGCTTTCACGAATACCTCGACCCAGAATTCGAGTTCCTGATTTAATTGACTTCGTAACGCCCTCTACATTGACAGCGCCACCAGCCTTCGTCGATGTTTTGTGCTCGGTTGCTCAGTGTGCAAATGGTTGTCCGCAGATCAAGTCGACTTTGACAAACTGTTCACCTCAGACTTGATATCTTGCTTGTCTGCCAACGACTAGCAAAGCAGAGGAAACTTAGATGATGGATCAACCGATTGAAACCACCATCACGAAGCTGTCAGATTATAGTGTCGCATAGTTTCTCAACCGTCCCCAAAACATCATCTCTTCAACATTGTTCTGGCGACATTAAGAACACTGACCGGTGAGAAAAATAAGAGCGTTGGCCCCTGGTTCAAAAGTGTGTTGTGGTTTGATTAAAAAATCTTGCAGGCAGCCATGGGCGTCGTCCTGATGACACGACACCCCGTGTACATCGCAGGCGTCTTTTCCGTCTTCATCGCCACTATCCTTTTTTTCATCGGCTCCATTGTGCCTGCGTGGGTCATGACGGGCGGTGTTGGATTTGGATTGTGGTTTGCGTGTGACGACGATAATGAACGGTGCGTCTACTACAACATCCAGCACAATGCAGGTTAGTGCTGCCACCTTTTGACCTGTTGAGACTGTTTCTCTATAACACACTGCTTTCTTCACGCTGCCTTCTTTTACTCAAAATTTCTTTCTTCTGCATCGGAAATGCAGTGGTGATCACAGTCATCCCCGGTGGTAATTATATTGATCAATACCACGTGACCATTCAAATCACAAATACTTACGTCGAGGCTACACAGATACTCTCCCCTTTTAATAAGACTGTGCACACTTCAGCTATACGAGGGAAAACTAGGTGTCCTTCTGAAGATGCAAGGGGTATCCTTTAGGGGAGAAAACTTATCAGTAAATAGCTATGTGGGCAAGTTCTCTATTTATACCACTCCTCCCCTTAGTAGTCTTTTTAGTCCTGTGGTGGGAAACCTTTTCTCCTCCAAGGGCCATTTTGATATTTGTAACACCATTCGCGGGCCATACAAAATTATCTACTTAAAATTTAGCTTGCTATATTTGGTCAAGCTGTAGCTTCATTTATTATTATTATTATTATTATTAACACTTTTGCAACGTGTACAATCCCAGCCTGCCTGGCACTGCTGTTCCCGAGTCACCACAATACGCTTTTTCGACATTAGGTGCATTTACCAACTGTTTATACACAGAGACATGGCTGCACATGTACAAAAAAAAAAAAAAAAAAAACTCATAAAGAATTTTTACCAGCAAGAGCTTTTTCATTAGCTCATCATTTTAAAATCCATAAAATAATGTTAGGCACTTGTATGACTGAACGGTTTACAGCAATTTCGTCGATCATTGTTTTTGTTTGTTTGTGTACTTGATGAAGAGCACTACCCGTATCAACAGCCGACATCAAACCGGAAGTGGTCTACCCTGGGCTTGGGGGAAAGTTGACATGCATGTATATTGTATAATGCTCCAGAATCGTCCATACAGGCCGCGTGTAACCGATGAGAAGCATACGTGTCAGGAACTCTTATGTATCCTGTCTTTCCCTAAATGAACGTTTCCTACGTGTCCCTCAAAGCTTATGTGATTTATAATAATAATAATAATAATAATAATAATAATAATAATAATAATAATAATAATAATAATAAAGTCAGCTTGTATAGCGCCTTATACATCCTCCCTTTAGGACGAACTCAAGGCGCTTCACACATGACAGATGATGTGACGTGAAAATTATGTGACGTCAGAACAAAATGACGGAGCTCCAGGTCATAGGGCAGCATCTACACACAGCACCAACACAGTCCGCAGGCCAAATATCAAAGGTACCACAAGTCGTAACACACTCCCTAGTCAATGTAGTCCCTAATAACACATCCTACACACAACACACGTCACACTAGTCGTAATACACTCCCTAGTCAATGTAGTCCCTAATAACACATCCTACACACAGCACACGTCACACTAGTCGTAATACACTCCCTAGTCAATGTAGTTCCTAATAACATCCTACACACAGCACACGTCACACTAGTCGTAATACACTCCCTAGTCAATGTAGTTCCTAATAACATCCTACACACAGCACACGTCACACTAGTCGTAATACACTCCCTAGTCAATGTAGTTCCTAATAACATCCTACACACAGCACACATCACACTAGTCGTAACACACTCCCTAGTCAATGTAGTTCCTAATAACACATCCTACACACAACACACGTCACACTAGTCGTAATACACTCCCTAGTCAATGTAGTTCCTAATAACACATCCTACACACAACACACATCACACTAGTCGTAATACACTCCCTAGTCAATGTAGTTCCTAATAACACATCCTACACACAGCACACATCACACTAGTCGTAATACACTCCCTAGTCAATGTAGTTCCTAATAACACATCCTACACACACACACATCACACTAGTCGTAATACACTCCCTAGTCAATGTAGTTCCTAATAACACATCCTACACACAGCACACATCACACTAGTCGTAATACACTCCCTAGTCAATGTAGTTCCTAATAACACATCCTACACACAGCACACATCACACTAGTCGTAATACACTCCCTAGTCAATGTAGTTCCTAATAACACATCCTACACACAACACACGTCACACTAGTCGTAATACACTCCCTAGTCAATGTAGTTCCTAATAACACATCCTACACACAACACACATCACACTAGTCGTAATACACTCCCTAGTCAATGTAGTTCCTAATAACACATCCTACACACAGCACACATCACACTAGTCGTAATACACTCCCTAGTCAATGTAGTTCCTAATAACACATCCTACACACAGCACACATCACACTAGTCGTAATACACTCCCTAGTCAATGTAGTTCCTAATAACACATCCTACACACAGCACACGTCACACTAGTCGTAATACACTCCCTAGTCAATGTAGTTCCTAATAACACATCCTACACACAGCACACATCACACTAGTCGTAATACACTCCCTAGTCAATGTAGTTCCTAATAACACATCCTACACACAGCACACATCACACTAGTCGTAATACACTCCCTAGTCAATGTAGTTCCTAATAACACATCCTACACACAGCACACATCACACAAGTCGTAATACACTCCCTAGTCAATGTAGTTCCTAATAACACATCCTACACACAGCACACATCACACTAGTCGTAATACACTCCCTAGTCAATGTAGTTCCTAATAACATCCTACACACAGCACACTAACACACTCCCTAGTCAATGTAGTTCCTAATAACACATCCTACACACAGCACACTAACACACTCCCTAGTCAATGTAGTTCCTAATAACACATCCTACACACAGCACACATCACACTAGTCGTAATACACTTCCTAGTCAATGTAGTCCCTAATAACACATCCTACACACAGCACACATCACACTAGTCGTAATACACTCCCTAGTCAATGTAGTCCCTAATAACACATCCTACACACAGCACACATCACACTAGTCGTAATACACTCCCTAGTCAATGTAGTTCCTAATACACATCCTACACACAGCACACGTCACACTAGTCGTAATACACTCCCTAGTCAATGTAGTTCCTAATAACACATCCTACACACAGCACACATCACACTAGTCGTAATACACTCCCTAGTCAATGTAGTTCCTAATAACACATCCTACACACAGCACACATCACACTAGTCGTAATACACTCCCTAGTCAATGTAGTTCCTAATAACACATCCTACACACAGCACACATCACACTAGTCGTAATACACTCCCTAGTCAATGTAGTTCCTAATAACACATCCTACACACAGCACACATCACACTAGTCGTAATACACTCCCAAGTCAATGTAGTTCCTAATAACACATCCTACACACAGCTCACATCACACTAGTCGTAATACACTCCCTAGTCAATGTAGTTCCTAATAACACATCCTACACACAGCACACATCACACAAGTCGTAATACACTCCCTAGTCAATGTAGTTCCTAATAACACATCCTACACACAACACACATCACACTAGTCGTAACACACTCCCTAGTCAATGTAGTTCCTAATAACATCCTACACACAGCACACATCACACAAGTCGTAATAGACTCCCTATGCAATGTAGTTCCTAATAACACATCCTACACACAGCACACATCACACTAGTAGTAATACACTCCCTAGTCAATATAGTTCCTAATAACACATCCTACACACAGCACACATCACACAAGTCGTAATACACTCCCTAGTCAATGTAGTTCCTAAAAACACATCCTACACGCAGCACACATCACACTAGTCGTAATACACTCCCTAGTCGATCTAGTTCCTAATAACACATCCTACACACAACACACATCACACTAGTCGTAATACACTCCCTAGTCAATGTAGTTCCTAATAACACATCCTACACACAGCACACATCACACTAGTAGTAATATACTCCCTAGTCAATGTAGTTCCTAATAACACATCCTACACACAGCACACATCACACTAGTCGTAATACACTCCCTAGTCAATGTAGTTCCTAATAACATCCTACACACAGCACACTAACACACTCCCTAGTCAATGTAGTTCCTAATAACACATCCTACACACAGCACACATCACACTAGTCGTAATACACTTTCTAGTCAATGTAGTTCCTAATAACACATCCTACACACAACACACATCACACAAGTCGTAATACACTCCCTAGTCAATGTAGTTCCAAATAACACATCCTACACACAACACACATCACACTAGTCGTAATACACTCCCTAGTCAATGTAGTTCCTAATAACACATCCTACACACAGCACACATCACACTAGTCGTAACACACTCCTAGTCAATGTAGTTCCTAATAACACATCCTACACACAGCACACATCACACTAGTCGTAATACACTCCTAGTCAATGTAGTAGTCGTAATAACTCCCTAGTCAATGTAGTTCCTAATAACACACAGCACACATCACACTAGTCGTAATACACTCCCTAGTCAATGTAGTTCCTAATAACACATCCTCACATAACACTAGTCATCCTAATACACACCACACACATCACACTGGTCAATACATCCTAGTCAGTTCCTAATAACACATCCTACACACAGCACACATCACACTAGTCGTAATACACTCCCTAGTCAATGTAGTTCCTATAACACATCCTACACACAGCACACATCACACTAGTCGTAATACACTCCCTAGTCAATGTAGTTCCTAATAACACATCCTACACACAGCACACATCACACTAGTCGTAATACACTCCCTAGTCAATGTAGTTCCTAATAACACATCCTACACACAGCACACATCACACTAGTCGTAATACACTCCCTAGTCAATGTAGTTCCTAATAACACATCCTACACACAGCACACATCACACTAGTCGTAATACACTCCCTAGTCAATGTAGTCCCTAATAACACATCCTACACACAGCACACATCACACAAGTCGTAATACACTCCCTAGTCAATGTAGTTCCTAATAACACATCCTACACACAGCACACATCCCACTAGTCGTAATACACTCCTAGTCAATGTAGTTCCTAATAACACATCCTACACACAGCACACATCACACTAGTCGTAATACACTCCCTAGTCAATGTAGTTCCTAATAACACATCCTACACACAGCACACATCACACAAGTCGTAATACACTCCCTAGTCAATGTAGTTCCTAATAACACATCCTACACACATCACACAGCCGTAATACACTCCTAGTCAATGTAGTTCCTAACACATACACACACACATCCACTCCCTAGTCAATGTAGTTCCTAATAACACATCCTACACACAGCACACATCACACTAGTCGTAATACAATCCCTAGTCAATGTAGTTCCTAATAACACATCCTACACACAGCACACATCACACTAGTCGTAATACACTCCCTAGTCAATGTAGTTCCTAATAACACATCCTACACACAGCACACATCACACTAGTCGTAATACACTTCCTAGTCAATGTAGTTCCTAATAACACATCCTACACACAGCACACATCACACTAGTCGTAATACACTCCCTAGTCAATGTAGTTCCTAATAACATCCTACACACAGCACACATCACACTAGTCGTAATACACTCCCTAGTCAATGTAGTCCCTAATAACACATCCTACACACAGCACACATCACACAAGTCGTAATACACTCCCTAGTCAATGTAGTTCCTAATAACACATCCTACACACAGCACACATCCCACTAGTCGTAATACACTCCTAGTCAATGTAGTTCCTAATAACACATCCTACACACAGCACACATCACACTAGTCGTAATACACTCCCTAGTCAATGTAGTTCCTAATAACACATCCTACACACAGCACACATCACACAAGTCGTAATACACTCCCTAGTCA
>SMMW01000486.1:10000-12500 GCA_004794655.1 Marisa cornuarietis | reverse complement strand
TCTTGAAAGCGTGTAGACAGAGCATTGCAGTAGGTGTGTTGGAAGTTGCGAGGAAAGAACACAGGTTTCACCCCCCCAGGATGTAACTAAACACACACACACACACACACACACACACACACACACACACGCACAAGCGAACGCTGTGGCCGGCTCGCGGTAACCGACGCGCCGGTTGAAAAATTGGTCGAGCCGCGTGGCTGGCGGTAACCGACGCACCGGTTGAAAAATTGGTCGAGCCGCGTAGCTCGCGGTAACCGACGCGCCGGTTGAAAAATTGGTCGAGCCGCGTAGCTCGCCGTAACCGACGCGCCGGTTGAAAAATTGGTCGAGCCGCGTGGCTGGCCGTAACCGACGCGCCGGTTGAAAAATTGGTCGAGACGCGTGGCTGGCCGTAACCGACGCTCCGGTTGAAAAATTGGTCGAGCCGCGTGGCTCGCCGTAACCGACGCGCCGGTTGAAAAATTGGTCGAGCCGCGTGGCTGGCCGTAACCGACGCGCCGGTTGAAAAATTGGTCGAGCCGCGTGGCTGGCCGTAACCGACGCGCCGGTTGAAAAATTGGTCGAACCGCGTGGCTGGCCGTAACCGACGCGCCGGTTGAAAAATTGGTCGAGCCGCGTGGCTGGCCGTAACCGACGCGCCGGTTGAAAAATTGGTCGAGACGCGTGGCTGGCCGTAACCGACGCGCCGGTTGAAAAATTGGTCGAGACGCGTGGCTGGCCGTAACCGACGCGCCGGTTGAAAAATTGGTCGAGCCGCGTGGCTCGCCGTAACCGACGCGCCGGTTGAAAAATTGGTCGAGCCGCGTGGCTGGCCGTAACCGACGCGCCGGTTGAAAAATTGGTCGAGACGCGTGGCTCGCCGTAACCGACGCGCCGGTTGAAAAATTGGTCGAGCCGCGTGGCTGGCCGTAACCGACGCGCCGGTTGAAAAATTGGTCGAGCCGCGTGGCTCGCCGTAACCGACGCGCCGGTTGAAATATTGGTCGAGCCGCATGGCTGCCGTGAACCGGCGCTGCCGGGTCGGGCCGCGCACATTGTGTTCGGGCATTGGTTCTTTCTCTCTTTCTCTCTCTTTCTTTCTTTCTTTCTCACTTTCTTCCTTCCTTGATTTGTGCTGCATGGTCGATGTCTGGTGACGAGTCATAATGTAGGCATGGAAACTAGGAGAAGAGAGAATTAGGATCGCGCGTCGTTCTGCTAGTGTTCGGCCTTGCTTTCTGTCGATTTGTGGCTGGTTGGCGGGTTTAAACCAGCGTGGTAGTAGAGGCAAGGGCGTGGGAAAGAAAAAGTGGGAGGGCCTGGTGACAAGTGAAAATGGCAACCGGCGCGTCGGTTGTAAGCAAAAATTGGGGCGCCGGAGTTGCAACCGGCGCGTCGGTTGTAAACAAGAATTGGGGCGCCGGGCTTGCAACCGACGCGCCGGTTGAAAAATTAGTCGAGCCGCGTGGCTGGCGTGAACCGGCGCTGCCGGGTCGCGCCGCGCACATTGTGTACGGGTCGCGTGAACCCGCGCTGCCGGGTCCGCGCCGAGCACGCGGTGGCCGGGTCGCGTGAACCGGCACACCGGGTGTAAGAAAAACTTTTTCTCGAGTCACGCGCGAGGCTGGGGCCGGGCCTCGCACGCTGTGGGCAGCTCGCGGCAACCGACGCGCGGGTTGAAAAATTGGTCAACGGGGGAGGAGGGCCTGGTGAGCGTAAGGAGAGGGCCTGGTGATAAACTGCCTCTGAGCAGATAAATCGAAGGGATGGGATGGGAATGAAGTGAAGTGATGCGCGAGGTGTGCGAAGGAGGCGTGGTGAGGAAAAAGTCACTTTTGCCATGCCCGCTACACCGTTGACAGCGCCTAGGGCTATAAAACCTGTGTTCGCCCAAAATGGGCAAATTTTCGTTTTCGTCGCTAAAAGGTTCGTTAGTTTGGATCAGTGGTGACGCTTGACCCCCAGGGTGGGGGGAATAGCTAGCGGGAACCCTCTTACGTCAAGAGGCGGCAAAATTGACACGCAGTCGGGCCGGAACGATGCCTTTACCACGCAGCATAACGCGTACCCCCCCATGCGCCGCCCTTCTTTGTCTATATGAGGGGGCGGGGCCGTGGCAGACACGATTAGGGTAGACGCTATATATAGGGGGTAGCAGGTCCTCAGCAATGCGAGTGAAAAGAAAAGCTGTGCTTCCTCGTCCCCTCGAAGCAATATGAAACGAAAAAGTTTGGCATTCTAGCGCTCGCACGGCGTGCGACGCCCTTGGTCGAGAGGGATCAAGGTGTGCGTCCCGCTTTTAGCGAGCCCGCGCAGGCGGTGTGACTGCCCGCCGGCAACCGGCCTTATCGGTTGCCGACGGCGTCTTGCGGACCGAAGAAGGAACGGTACGGGTTGGCAGGCTTGGCGATTCGCGGCTTTTTTCCGGCCGCGTTTCCCACAGCTCAGGCGCGTGCTGGTGTAGGGGAGTTTTTCGAAGGCTGTCCCTGTGCCAGTCGCGTCGGCGCATCGTATAACG
>SMMW01000486.1:0-2500 GCA_004794655.1 Marisa cornuarietis | reverse complement strand
GCCTGCTTGAGTTCGCCGGATCCCACGGCTTTGTCCTTGCAAACACCTTGTTCCCGCACAAGGTATCTCGAAAGTCGACCTGGACCTCACCCGATGGCGCGGTCAGGAACCAGATCGACTACGTACTTGTGCCCCGCCGCTTCCGCTCAAGCATTCTGCAGTCTGGGACACGCTCTTTCCCAGGCGCGGACATCGGGAGTGACCATAAGCTCGTGATGGTCTCCCTGCGCTTGAAATACTCAATGAAGTGGCAGGCACAAGGCACGCGCCCCCGATGGAACCTGGAGAAACTTGAACATCCAGGATTCGCGTCCGCCTTTCGTGTCGAGGTGGGTGGAAGGTTTCAAGCCCTAAGCCTCCTCGACAACGACCCAGACGTGGACACGCTCTCAGCCCACGTCAGGGAGGTACTCATATCCTCAGCCGACAAGGTGCTGGGGAGGAAGAAGCATTCAAAAGTACCGTGGATCACAGGGAAAGTTCTCAGTCTCTGTGAGACCCGCAAGAAATTGAGGCTTCAAAGGCGAGTGAGTCCTAAGGCGGACAAAGAATATAGGAAAGTCCATCGGAAGATTCAAAAGAACATGAAGGCTGCAAAAGAGGCCTGGTTTGAATCTCAGTGCGCGGAAGTCGAGGAGGGCATAGCGTGGGGCGACTACAGAAAGGCTTTCAGCTTGATCCGAACTCTCACGAAGGATAGGAGCCGCTCCAAAAAGGTCCAAATCGAGGACAAACAGGGCCGCCTGTTGACAAAGGAAAAAGAAGTTCTCGAGCGTTGGACGGAGTATTGCGGTGAGCTTTACAACGAGCCGATCGCCACGGACAGGAGTGTCCTGGCAGAGGTAAAGCCACCACTCGTCGACCCGGAGGACCTGCAAGTCCTGCAAGGAGAGGTCGACGCTGCAATACGGGACATCCCTGCCGGGAAGGCAGCGGGTATCGACGATGTCCCGGCGGAACTTATCAAGGCGGGGGGTGAAGATCTGGCGAAGGTGCTAACGAAACTGTGTCGCAAAATCTGGCGAACCAAGCAGTGGCCACGTGAATGGTTGCATTCCCTGGTGGTGCCCTTACCGAAGAAGGGCAACAGTCACAAGTGCGAGAATTACCGGACCATTAGCCTCATCTGTCACACGGCAAAGGTGATGCTGAAGGTGCTCCAGCGCCGCCTCTCGGCGGTGGCAGAGGAGCTATTAGCTGAGGAACAGGCCGGATTTCGGGCCGGCCGCAGCACGATAGAACACATCGTGAGCAGCCGCCTGCTCATCGAGAAACACCTTCAGCATGGTAAAGCTCTGTACCACAACTTTGTCGACTTCAGAAAGGCTTTTGACCGAGTATGGCACGAGGGGCTGTGGAACGTACTGCAATCATTCAACGTGGAAGAAGGATTGGTAAGCACACTTAAATCTCTTTATCAAGGCTCCAAAAGCTCGGTCCTACTCAACCGGAAAGTGGGGGAGTCGTTCCCCACGACGGTAGGTGTTCGCCAGGGCTGTCCTCTCTCTCCTGTGCTTTTCAACATCTTTCTCGAACGGATCATGCGAGATACTCTAGCCAACCACACAACCTCCGTGGCCATAGGAGGTAGACCGTTGAGCAACCTTCGCTTTGCTGACGACATAGATCTCATGGCGGGCAGCAACGACGAGTTGCAAGAGCTTACAGACAAGCTCAACGCATGCTCGAAGGCATTCGGGATGGAGATTAGCTCGGAGAAGAGCAAAGTGATGGTGAACACACGCGGCCCGGAAAAGGCCGTGATCCGGTTGAACGGCGAGCAACTGGAGGAAGTGCAGTCCTTCAAATATCTAGGTTCCATCCTCACCAGAGAGGGTTACAGCACTGAAGACATTCGGCACAGGATAACAGCCGCAACGGCGGCACTGATGAGGCTTGGAAAAATCTGGGATAGCAGGAGCATCAGCTTCAAAACTAAATTCAGACTCTACAAGACTCTCGTTCTGTCGGTTCTGCTCTATGGCTGTGAATCTTGGTCGTTGCAGTACGAAACACTGCAACTGCTAGCAGCGTTCGAGATGCGATGTTACAGGAGATTGCTCCATATCTCCTACAGAGAGGAAAAAACGAATGAATTCGTGCGTAACCTGGTTCTCAGTCTGGTAGGATTCCAGATACCACTAATCACGGTCGTTAAGCGGAGGAAGCTCAAATGGTTTGGCCATGCCGTCCGGCATGACGGGTTACCTAAAGTAGTGATACAAGGGTCCGTGGATGGCAAGCGTCAACGAGGAGGCCGCAGGAAAATGTGGCTCGATGATGTGAAGAAGTGGACAGGCCGTCCACTAGGCGAGTTGATTCGGATCGCGGATGACCGAGGGAAATGGCGAGGTTTCATTGATTGGACTCTATCAATTGGTCGCCTAAGACAGGAGAGGGGCACCGGCTCGTAGCAGCTCCACAAATCTATGACAACCTGTCACGGTCATATCGGGTCAGAAAAGTTACCACAGGGATAACTGGCTTGTGGCAGCCAAGC
>SMMW01000485.1:15000-20387 GCA_004794655.1 Marisa cornuarietis | reverse complement strand
TTATGGGTTGTCTGGTGGCCACTTTCTCGCTCTCGCTATCTCTTTCTCTCTCTCTTTCTTTCTCCCGTGCTTAATCGTTGTGCGCTGTTTCATTGAAAGCAAGCGTGGCACGACATCAAGTTAGTGACACCACCAACGTTGTAATCACCGACAGAGGCGAGCCATCAAGTTTGCAGCGCCAGGTGATAAAGAGGTCAGTTGACAGCTTCTCCTCGCGCGACCGACCGGCGACGGCGATGTTATGGCCGCCGGCTACACGCGACTCTCTTGAAAGCGGGTAGACACAGCATCGCAGTAGGTGTGTTGGAAGTTTCGAGGAATGAACACAGGTTCCCCCCCCCTCCTCCCCGCGAGTTTGCGTTTCTTTCATGCGTATCTTACAACAATGGCAGCTGACCCACGCGTATCACGGGAGTGATGTATGTAGACCGAACGTCGTTAAGTTGACGTCGATACAATGACACACGCACGCAACACACACACACGCACACGCAGGCGCGCCCTCTCTCCCTCTCTCTCTCTCTTGTTAGCCCGTATTATTGTGCTTGTCTTTTGGCACAGTTTCCTGTATGGAAATAAAGGTGAAAAGAATGTAAAGAGCCACGGCTTGCTTGTTTGGTTTGTAGTGTGAACGGAATTGGGCCAGTCAGTGTTTTGTTTTGTCTTTGCTCGAGAAACTGATGTTGTTCAAGGCAAGCACGGCTCTTGTGGGTGACAATGTTGCTGGCCGGGTGAGGTGTGGATGGGGTCAGTTGATACCTTGGCCTCAAGCCCTCCCGCCCGCGGGCGAACGAGCCAGCCAGCACGCGGCCGGCGATGGCGATTTTATGGCCGGTAATAAACAAACAAGACGACATGGGCTACACGCGAATCTCTTGAAAGCGGCTAGACACAGCGTTGCAGTAGGTGTGTTGGAAGTTGCGAGGAAAGAAAACAGGTTTCCCACATGGACACGGCGATTTTGCGTTTCTCTTCTCTTTTTTTCTTCTTCATTTTTCTTTTATTGTTGTTTGCCTCCTCGCGCTTGCCGATCTGGTCATGCCGAATGTCCGTCGTGCCTCTATAGCCAGGATGTAACTAAACACACACACACACACAAACAGACACACACAGACACACACACACACACACACACACACACATACACACACACACACACACACACACACACACACACACACACACACACACACACACACCTGTTGGGTTGTCTGGTGGCCACTTTCTTGCTCGCTCTCTCTCTCTCTGTCTCTTTCTTTCTCTCTCCCGTGCTTAATCGTTGTGCGTTTTTCAATGAAAGCAAGCGTGGCACGACATCGAGTTAGTGACACCACCAACGATGTAATCACTGACAGAGGACGGCGACGTTATGGCCGGTAATAAGAAAGGCGCCGCCTACGCGCCACTCTCTTGAAAGCGGGTAGACACAGCATCGCAGTAGGTGTGTTGGAAGTTTCGAAGAATGAACACAGGTTCCCCCCCCCCCTCTCCCGTGGACACGACGAGTTTGCGTTTCTTTCATGCGTATCTTACAACAATGGCGGCTGACCTACGCGTATCACGGGAGTGATGTGTGTAGACCGAACGTCGTTAAGTTGACGTCGATACAATGACACGCACACACACACACACACACACACACACACACACACACACACACACACACACACACACACGCACGCGCGCGCCCCCTCTTTCTTATTTGTCCGTATGTTAGTGTTTGTCTGGGTTAGGGTTAGTTGAAAAGAATGTAAAGAGCGACGGCTTGCTTGTTTGGTTTGTAGTGTGAAAGGAATTGGGCAACTCAGTGGTTTTTTGTATTTGCTCGAGAAACTGATGTTGTTCAAGGCAAGCACGGCTCTCGTAGGTATCAATGCTTCTGGCCAGGTGAGGTGAGGAAGAGGTCAGTTGACACCTTGCCCTCCCGCCCGCGGGCGGACGAGCGAGCACGCGGCCTGCGACGCGATTTTATGGTCGGTAATTATTAAGCAAGACGATGTCGGCTACACGCGACTCTCTTGAAAGCGGGTAGACACCGCATTGCAGTAGGTGTGTTGGAAGTTGCGAGGAAAAAAACACAGGTTTCCCACATGGACACGGCGATTTTGCGTTTCTTTTATCTTTTTCCTTCTTCATTTTTATTTATTGGTGTCTGCCTCCTCGCGCTTGCCGATCTGGTCATGCCGAATGTCCGTCGTGCCTCTATAGCCAGGATGTAACTAAACACACACACACACACACACACACACACACACACACACACACACACACACACACACAGACACAAACAGACACAAACAGACACAAACAGACACAAACAGACACACACCTGTTGGGTTGTCTGGTGGCCACTTTCTCGCTCTGTCTCTGTCTCTTTCTTTCTCTACTGCTTAATCGTTGTGCGTTTTTTTAATGAAAGCAAGCGTGGCATGACATCGAGTTAGCGACACCACCAACGTTGTAATCACTGACAAAGGCGAGTCATCAAGTTTGCAGCGCCAGGTGAAAAAGAGGTCAGTTGACAGCTTACCGTCGCGCGGCGGCCTGCGATGGCGAGTTTATGGCCTTAATTTAACAAGCAAGACGCCGGCTACGCGCGACTCTCTTGACATCGGGTAGGCACATCATCGCAGAATGTGTGTTGGAAAATTCGAGGAATGAACACAGGTTCCCCCCCCTCCCGTGGACATGGCGAGTTTGCGTTTCTTTTATCTTTTTTTCTTCTTCATTTTTGTTTATTGTTGTTTGCCTCCTCGCGCTTGCCGATCCGGTCATGCCGAATGTCCGTAGTCGTAGTGCCTCTATAGGCAGGATGAAACCACACACACACACACACACACACACACACACACACACACACACACACACACACACACACACACACACACACACACACGGCCAGCGACGGCGATGTTATGGCCGGTAATTAACAAGCAAGCCGCCGGCTCCGCGCGACTCTCTTGAAAGCGGGTAGACACAGCATCGCAGTAGGTGTGTTGGAAGTTTCGAAGAAGGAACACAGGTCCCGCCCCCCCTCCCGTGGACACGGCGAGCTTGCGTTTCTTTCATGCGTGTCTTACAACAATTGCGGCTGACCTACGCGTATCACGGGAGTGAGGTGTGTAGACCGAAAGTCGTTAAGTTGACGTCGATACAATCACACACGTACGCAACACACACACACACACACACACACAAACACACACACACACACACACACTCACACGAGGGCACTCTCTCTCTCTTGTTTGTCCGTATGTTCGTGTTTGTTTGTGTTAGGGTTAGGATTAGTTGAAAAGAATGTAGAGAGCGACGGCTTGCTTGTTTGGTTTGTAGTGTGAAAGGAATTGGGCCAGTCAGTGGTTTTCTCTTTGCTCGAGAAACTGATGTCGTTCAATGCAAGCACACCTCTTGTTTGTGTCAGTGCTGCTGGCCAGCGAGGAAGAGGTCATATGACACCTAGCCCTCCCGCCCTCCCGCCCGCGGGCGGACGAGCGACCGAGCGCGCTGTCCATGACGACGATTTTATGGCCGGTAATTAACCAAGCGAGACGTCGGCTACACGCGAATCTCTTGAAAGCGGCTAGACACAGCGTTGCAGAAGGAGTGTTGGAAGTTGGGAGGAAAGAAAACAGGTTTCCCACATGGACACGGCGATTTTGTGATCCTTTCTTTTTTCTTCTTTTTTTATTTTTGTCTGCCTCCTCGCGCTTGCCGATCCGGTCATGCCGAATGTCCGTGCCTCTATAGCCAGGATGAAACTAAATACACACACACACACACACACACACACACACACACACACAAGCACACACACAGAGTGAGACACAAACAGACAGACACACACACACACACACACACACACACACACACACACACTCTCTCTTGTTTGTCTGGGATAGGGTTAGGGTTAGTTAAAAATGTAGAGAGCGACGGCTTGTTTGGTTTGTAGTGTGAAAGGAATTGGGCCAGTCAGTGGTTTTCTCTTTGCTCGAGAAACTGATGTCGTTCAAGGCAAGCACCCCTCTTGTTTGTGTCAATACGGCTGGCCAGGCGAGGCGCCCGCGGGCAGACGAGCGAGCGCGCAGCCCGTGACGGCGATTGTACGGCCGGTAATTACCAAGCAAGCCGTCGGCCACGCGCGACTCTCTTGAAAGCGTGTAGACAGAGCATTGCAGTAGGTGTGTTGGAAGTTGCGAGGAAAGAACACAGGTTTCACCCCCCCAGGATGTAACTAAACACACACACACACACACACACACACACACACACACACACACACACACACACACACACACACACACACACGCACACGCACAAGCGAACGCTGTGGCCGGCTCGCGGTAACCGACGCGCCGGTTGAAAAATTGGTCGAGCCGCGTGGCTGGCGGTAACCGACGCACCGGTTGAAAAAGTGGTCGAGCCGCGTAGCTCGCGGTAACCGACGCGCCGGTTGAAAAATTGGTCGAGCCGCGTGGCTGGCGGTAACCGACGCACCGGTTGAAAAATTGGTCGAGCCGCGTAGCTCGCGGTAACCGACGCGCCGGTTGAAAAATTGGTCGAGCCGCGTAGCTCGCGGTAACCGACGCGCCGGTTGAAAAATTGGTCGAGCCGCGTGGCTCGCCGTAACCGACGCGCCGGTTGAAAAATTGGTCGAGCCGCGTGGCTGGCCGTAACCGACGCGCCGGTTGAAAAATTGGTCGAGCCGCGTGGCTCGCCGTAACCGACGCGCCGGTTGAAAAATTGGTCGGGCCGCGTGGCTGGCCGTAACCGACGCGCCGGTTGAAAAATTGGTCGAGCCGCGTGGCTGGCCGTAACCGACGCGCCGGTTGAAAAATTGGTCGAGACGCGTGGCTGGCCGTAACCGACGCGCCGGTTGAAAAATTGGTCGAGCCGCGTGGCTGGCCGTAACCGACGCGCCGGGCGAAAAATTGGTCGAGCCGCGTGGCTCGCCGTAACCGACGCGCCGGTTGAAAAATTGGTCGAGCCGCGTGGCTGGCCGTAACCGACGCGCCGGTTGAAAAATTGGTCGAGACGCGTGGCTGACCGTAACCGACGCGCCGGTTGAAAAATTGGTCGAGCCGCGTGGCTCGCCGTAACCGACGCGCCGGTTGAAAAATTGGTCGAGCCGCGTGGCTGACCGTAACCGACGCGCCGGTTGAAAAATTGGTCGAGCCGCGTGGCTCGCCGTAACCGACGCGCCGGTTGAAATATTGGTCGAGCCGCATGGCTGCCGTGAACCGGCGCTGCCGGGTCGGGCCGCGCACATTGTGTTCGGGCATTGGTTCTTTCTCTCTTTCTCTCTCTTTCTTTCTTTCTTTCTTTCTCACTTTCTTCCTTCCTTGATTTGTGCTGCATGGTCGATGTCTGGTGACGAGTCATAATGT
>SMMW01000484.1:102500-260357 GCA_004794655.1 Marisa cornuarietis | reverse complement strand
TGTGATATTTGTTGTATGGAGTGTATTGCGGCTTGTATGACATGTGTGATATTTGTTGTATGGAGTGTATTCCGGCTTGTATGACATGTGTGATATTTGTTGTATGGAGTGTATTCCGGCTTGTATGACATGTGTGATATTTGTTGTATGGAGTGTATTCCGGCTTGTATGACATGTTTGATATTTGTTGTATGGAGTGTATTCCGGCTTGTATGTCATGTTGGATATTTGTTGTATGGAGTGTATTCCGGCTTGTATGACATGTGTGATATTTGTTGTATGGAGTGTATTCCGGCTTGTATGACATGTGTGATATTTGTTGTATGGAGTGTTTTCCGGCTTGTATGACATGTGTGATGTTTGTTGTATGGAGTGTATTGGCGTATGACATGTTTGATGTTGTTATTATGGAGTGTATTCTGGCTTGTATGACATGTTAGATATTTGTTGTATGGAGTGTATTCCGGCTTGTATGACATGTTGGATATTTGTTGTATGGAGTGTATTCGGCTTGTATGACATGTTGGATATTTGTTGTATGGAGTGTATTCCGGCTTGTATGACATGTTGGATATTTGTTGTATGGAGTGTATTCCGGCTTGTATGACATGTTTGATATTTGTTGTATGGAGTGTATTCCGGCGTGTATGACATGTTGGATATTTGTTGTATGGAGTGTATTCCGGCTTGTATGACATGTTGGATATTTGTTGTATGGAGTGTATGACATGTTGGATATTTGTTGTATGGAGTGTATTGGTGATCCAGCTATGACATGTTGATATTGTTGTATGGAGTGTATTCCGGCTTATGACATGTTGGATATTTGTTGTATGGAGTGTATTCAGCTTGTATGACATTGTTGGATATTTGTTGTATGGAGTTATATTCCTTTGTATGACATTGTTGATATTTGTTGTATGGAGTGTATTCCGGCTTGTATGACATTGTTGATATTTGTTGTATGGAGTGTATTCGGCTTGTATGACATGTTGGATATTTGTTGTATGGAGTGTATTCCGGCGTGTATGACATGTTGGATATTTGTTGTATGGAGTGTATTCCGGCTTGTATGACATGTTGGATATTTGTTGTATGGAGTGTATTCCGGCTTGTATGACATTGTGATATTTGTTGTATGGAGTGTATTCCGGCTTGTATGACATGTGTGATATTTGTTGTATGGAGTGTATTGCGGTTTGTATGACATTGTGATATTTGTTGTATGGAGTGTATTCCGGCTTGTATGACATGTGTGATATTTGTTGTATGGAGTGTATTCCGGTTTGTATGACATGTGTGATATTTGTTGTATGGAGTGTATTCCGGCTTGTATGACATGTTGGATATTTGTTGTATGGAGTGTATTCCGGCTTGTATGACATGTTGGATATTTGTTGTATGGAGTGTATTCCGGCTTGTATGACATGTTGGATATTTGTTGTATGGAGTGTATTCGGCTTGTATGACATGTTGGATATTTGTTGTATGGAGTGTATTCCGGCTTGTATGACATGTTGGATATTTGTTGTATGGAGTGTATTCAGCTTGTATGACATGTTTGATGTTGTTGTATGGAGTGTATTCCGGCTTGTATGACATGTCTGATATTTGTTGTATTTAGTGTATTCCGGATTGTATGACATGTTGGATATTTGTTGTATGGAGTGTATTCCGGATTGTATGACATGTTTGATATTTGTTTATGGAGTGTATTCCGGCTTGTATTCCATGTTTGATGTTTGTTGTATGGAGTGTATTCCGGCTTGTATGACATGTGTGATATTTGTTGTATGAAGTGTATTCCGGCTTTAATGACATGTGTGATATTTGTTGTATGGATTTTATTCCGGCTTGTATGACATGTGTGATATTTGTTGTATGGAGTGTATTCCTCCTTTTATGACATGTTGGATATTTGTTGTATGGAGTGTATTCCAGCTTGTACGACATGTTGGATATTTGTTGTATGGAGTGTATTCCGGCTTGTATGACATGTTGGATATTTGTTGTATGGAGTGTATTCCGGCTTGTATGACATGTTGGATATTTGTTGTATTGAGTGTATTCCGGCTTGTATGACATGTGTGATATTTGTTGCATGGAGTGTATTCCGGCTTGTATGACATGTGTGATATTTGTTGTATTTAGTGTATTCCGGCTTGTATGACATGTTGGATATTTGTTGTATGGAGTGTATTCCGTTTTGTATGACATGTTGGATATTTGTTGTATGAAGTGTATTCCGGCTTGTATGACATGTGTGATATTTGTTGTATTTAGTGTATTCCGGCTTGTATGACATGTTGGATATTTGTTGTATGGAGTGTATTCCGGCTTGTATGACATGTTGGATATTTGTTTATGGAGTGTATTCCGGCTTGTATTCCATGTTTGATGTTTGTTGTATGGAGTGTATTCCGGCTTGTATGACATGTGTGATATTTGTTTATGGAGTGTATTCCGGCTTGTATGACATGTGTGATATTTGTTGTATGGAGTGTATTCCGGCTGTTATGACATGTGTGATACTTGTTGTATGGAGTGTATTCCGGTTTGTATTACATAATGGATATTTGTTGTATGAAGTGTATTCCGGCTTTTATGACGTGTGATATTTGTTGTATGGATTTTATTCCGGCTTGTATGACATGTGTGATATTTGTTGTATGGAGTGTATTCCGCCTTGTATGACATGTTTGATATTTGTTGTATGGAGTGTATTCCAGCTTGTACGACATGTTGGATATTTGTTCTATGGAGTGTATTCCGGCTTGTATGACATGTGTGATATTTGTTGTATGGAGTGTAGTCCGGCTTGTATGCCATGTTTGAGATTTGTTGTATGGAGTGTATTCCAGCTTGTATGACATGTTGGATATTTGTTCTATGGAGTTTATTCCGGCTTGTATGACATGTTGGATATTTGTTGTATGGAGTGTATTCCGGCTTGTATGAGATTGGTGATATTTGTTTATGGAGTGTATTCCGGCTTGTATGACATTGGTGATATTTGTTGTATGGAGTGTATTCCGGCTTGTATAACATGTTGGATATTTGTTGTATGGAGTGTATTCCGGCTTGTATGACATTGTGATATTTGTTGTATGGAGTGTATTCCGGCTTGTATGACATGTGTGATATTTGTTGTATGGAGTGTATTCCGGCTTGTATGACATGTGTGATATTTGTTGTATGGAGTGTATTCCGGCTTGTATGACATGTGTGATATTTGTTGTATGGAGTGTATTCCGGCTTGTATGACATGTTGGATATTTGTTGTATGGAGTGTATTCCGGCTTGTATGACATGTTTGATATTTGTTGTATGGAGTGTATTCCGGCTTGTATGAAATGTTGGATATTTGTTGTATGGCTTGTATGACATGTTTGATATTTGTTGTATGGAGTGTATTCCGGCTTGTATGACATGTGTGATATTTGTTGTATGGAGTGTATTCCGGCTTGTATGACATGTTGGATATTTGTTTATGGAGTGTATTCCGGCTTGTATGCCATGTTGGATATTTGTTGTATGGAGTGTAGTCCGGCTTGTATGCCATGTTTGATATTTGTTGTATGGAGTGTATTCCAGCTTGTATGACATGTTGGATATTTGTTGTATGGAGTGTATTCCGGCTTGTATGACATGTTGGATATTTGTTGTATGGAGTGTATCCTGGCTTGTATGACATTCGTGATATTTGTTGTATGGAGTGTATTTTGGCTTGTATGACATTGTGATATTTGTTGTATGGAGTGTATTCCGGCTTGTATGACATGTGTGATATTTGTTGTATGGAGTGTATTTCGGCTTGTATGACATGTTTGATATTTGTTGTATGGAGTGTATTCCGGCTTGTATGACATGTTGGATATTTGTTGTATGGAGTGTATTCCGGCTTGTATGACATGTGTGATATTTGTTGTATGGAGTGTATTCCGGCTTGTATGACATGTGTGATATTTGTTGTATGGAGTGTATTCCGGCTTGTATGACATGTTGGATATTTGTTGTATGGAGTGTATTCCGGCTTGTATGACATGTGTGATATTTGTGCTGAGGACTGTGTTCTTGCTGTGTGTGACGCTGCCCTGTGACGTGGAGGTGACGGCCCCCTACACACCCACATTTTGTCGTCATCTTATTTTGACGTCATCGCCTTTAGCTGTCCTCAGGCCAGGATTTGGCGCTATACAAGCCAACATTATTATTATTATTATTATTATTATTATTATTATTATTATTATTATTATATCAGATGTTAATAGTTGATTCAACATTTCATTCTTTTCTTGCTTGCAGTGAATGTCGCACTCGGTAAAGACGTGATCGTAAGTTCAATCTTCAATGACCTGCCCAAGTATAATCGCACCTCTGCTCCAGCCTGTACTGCAGTTAATGGCAACACAACGACGAATATAAAATGGATGAATCACAATCCGTTGGATTACGAATGTATGTCCACTGGTCTGAATGATTATACACCTTTCTGGGAAGTCAATCTAGGGCAGCGGTATGTACTTGCTGGGATCAAGATCGACTGGGCTGATGACAGTAAGCATAATCGTCATCGACGCTGCTACATACTTTTCTATCTCACCCTCACATTCTACACTTGTACACTCAATAGTAAAAAACCCTTATCTAATCTTCAGGTTCGTGCCTTTGACTCCAGAGTAGTTTGCGGGGTCTATGCTTTCCTGATGTATGATAGTAGTCTTCACCTACAACGATGGTAGAATTGACTTACAGGCGATGATAACCTTGCTCAACCCACAGGTATGTCTGTATGTCTACCTATCAGGGAAGGGCAAGAAAGTAAGCCCCTGGCACCCTTTCCACTTGCGGAGAGTGACTTCCAGTTTGCTGCCCTTCTGTCGGACGAAACCAAACCTCTTTATCTGACAGGAAAGAGCTCCACCATACTTGTGGTCAATAGGCTGGTGCTTACAAGCTGCTAGCTTTCATATGTCCCAATGGGCATAACACCCCAAACCATTCTTATTTCCCATCTTTATTTATTGATCATTATTCTTTTTTCATTATTCATTCATTCATTGAGATCTAAGCAAATGTTTTATACAACTTCATCATTGGGGATTTGATTCGAAAAAAACTAAGAAGCAGTTTTAATACCAATTAGTAACCCAAGCAATCGTAGTTTGTCACTTTGAGGATGAAGAGAAAACTTGCACAGGATGCTTTTGGTTTATGTCCCAATAAGTACAGAAAAGTACATATATTTATTTATTTATTTATTATTTTTTTATTTTTTGTCACTTAATTCAGTGAAGAAAGTGTTACATGTACACTTTATAGAAGATGATAATGATATTAATAAAGCGAGATTAATAAATGTGCATTTGTATAAAGCTTGACTACAGAATTAAGGTCACATCCTCCAGTGCTAATCCACTGACACAGCAAACAACATGATCAGTAGAAGTTACACAACAAATAAAACAGTAAAAGCTATCTGTTATATATACCGAGAACTTGTGACTTAAAACTTGAGATGTTCTTTCAAAAATGTACCTTCAAGGCGCATTTAAGTAAATCGAATGTCTGCTGATAAAGCATCACATGAGGCAGGAAGTTGCAACTACGAGCTGCTTACTGGGTAAAGATTCGCTCACTGAAGAGTTTGATTCAAAAGAAAAGTTTTTTTTAGAAGTAAAGATATGCTTGCTTGCAGTGTACAGATTTAGTTTGACAAGAAAAAGAAAACTCGTCCTAGCGTTGACATTTCATAAGAAATAATGCAAGCTTGAGCTAGAAGGAGTGTCATGAGATAACTCTAGGGGGTAGGTAACAATCGGCCCACTTAGTGTCCAGAGCACCTTGTTGACAAGTCCTAGGCCCTTTGGCGAGAAAGTAGGGGGCGTATGTTTTGGTATGGGCGCGTAAGCGGCGCGTGGAAAACACGCTCTAAGTGATTTCGGCGGCCTTGGACGACTGGCCGGCTCGCCAGCGATACTTCTGCCTTGGACCGAGTATTAGCCACGAGGGCAAGACTTGGGAGGAAAGAAGTTGGGTTAGAGAACCTTGAGAGAAGGAGGCAAGTAATTGACGACGGACTGTCAAGACTGCCTGCTGTCGCCGTGGAAGGAAGGGCTACTCGACTGTGGGCTCGCTCTACCGGTGTGAGAGGTAGACGTTCAACGTTGAGGCCGTCAGAAGTCGTCGGTTCTCGAGGAGTGAGACCGTCTGTTGGTGGTATTCGTTTGGCGGCTGTACGTGGCATTACAGTCGTCGAAGAAACCACGTGTGTGCCAGGAGTGACGCTAAGCTCGAATCTGGGTCACCGGGAGAAGCAGTCGTCACTCTCTGACGTGGTTGGCAGTTCGAGGGAGGAAGACGTCGGACCATCAGTCAATACTTCGAGGGAAATCGTCAGGGTGTCGTGACAGTCAGCAGAAGTATTGGACTCACAACAAACCAGCTGTAACAGAGCTAAGTTGGTGCGCTTGCGAGTGTGTATGGTATTTGTAAAGAGAGGCAACAGCACTGTAACATCAGAAGTACGCTTTAGCACGGATAGTATTGGGACCCCCCTAGACGAGTCCATTTGATTGTGTTTTGTTTGCAATGATTTTGTAATGAATAAATCTTTTCTTTATTGTTACATTGAAGTCACACGTCGTTGAGTATTGTGTTTGGGGAGAGCAGGGGTGGGGGCTCGTGAGCCAAGTTGTGTAATTGAATGACCGACGTGTGATTATCATGTGTTTTCCCCTGCAGTTAATGTTGACGTGGGCGGCTAGTGTTGAGTAACTAGTGCCCACGTGCCCATTCCCCGGGGCCAGTATTCACATTTTTTGGTGGAAAGACCAGGGATACTGTCACAAGGAGAACCATCACTTTACACAAAGGAATGTGTACAATGAATAAACTAGTTTGATTTAAAGGTGATTCTCATTGTTGACATTACTACCCTTCGTTATTTACTGTAACGTATTAGAATACTCTAAGTAATAAACTGATCTCAACTTGCAACATGCAACAAAACATTAAGGAATGAGAAATCAAATGTTAGTGACTCGCGTCCATCCCTCTTCTTAGTGCTGAGTAAATTGAAACACGTGTGGCTTGTTTACTGTGCTTACACTTCACGTGCTCTGCGAAATTAAAAACTACGAAAAAGTACACATCTACATCAACATTATCTGTTGTGGATGGTGCTGTGCCTACCTGTGTGTGTGTGTGTGTGTGTGTGTGTGTCTTATTTTCAGTGCGTCAGAAAAGGGGAATCGCCGTGTTACTGGATGGGGTAGAGTTTGCCTATTACCAGGAGCCGATGAATGACCCACAATACTTGAATACAACCAATAAAATTGCTCAAGTTGTGAAGCTGCAACGAAAAGTCTTCAAAACTGATGATGTCTTTGACCCACTGCTAATGATATGCGAAGTGGAGGTCTACAGTAAGTCAAATGTGTCAAATATGCAAAATTAAATGATCATTATGAAGTGTAGAGTACAGGGACGTACAAAAAGATTTCAAATGTTCCACCTTGAGAAACAAAAAGGTTTTGTAGTAGTGGTGGTAGTGGTGGTGGTAGCAGTGGTGGTGATAGTAGCGGGGGCTGCAGGGCAGTATTGCGGGTCGCACTTCGCTTTGATGTGCAAGTCTGTGTCATGCTCCGCTGATCAACCTGTCACCCGCTTAGGTTCAACCTACAACCTGCCTGAGCACACACTTTGTAAATTCACACACACGCACACACACACACCGTGTGCCCTTTACGCCCGTTGAGCCTTATTGCTGGTATTCTTGCCTACCTCACTCGCTTTTTGTGTTTTGTGACAAGGGCATGTTGTGGCATCGCTTGCTGTGCTTCGGAAGTCAGTGTCATGTATTGTGACAAGAAGTTGGTGAAAAGTGCTGTGTATGCACTTACGGTTCTTACACATCTTGCTGCTTTTGACAGTCACGTGTGTCAGTGTGTACATGCTTACATTCCCACCTGTCACTGAACCACAAGAAAATAATAATGATCACAAAGTGCTTTCGATTGCTCAGTCCTGCGTGTTTAAACTGCTCCTGACTATTTGCAAGAGGTAGTTCCTCCTTACCAGCCGTCACGTGACCTGCGCTCTGGCTCCCAGTCACGCTTCTGTCTCCCTGCAGTGGAAGACACAAACAAGAAGACACTGGAGCCAGGGCCTTCACAAACACTGCACCTAAACTGTGGAATGTTCTGCCGTCGTCACTGTACACCATCACCTCATCAACCACGTTTCGAAAAAGACTGAAGACCCATTTGTTTATTTAAGACAGACTTAAACTTAAACAATCAAGCAACACTTCTGTCTTTATTTTTTACTTTCCTGGTGTTTATCTATTTGTTTACTTTATTTTTTCTTATTTTTTATTTATTTTGTTTTTGCACAATAAGCATTCTTCTGAATGGATACCTGCGCATTACAAATGGACATCATCATCATCATCATCATCATCATCATCATCATCATCATCATCATCAGTAATAAACGAGTCTAAACCCTAAGCAAGTAAACAGAAAGTCATGATAACAACTTAAACATAAGGTCCACGTTGAGTTTAATAAACAAGGTTAATACACAGCTGACTGGGGTTTGTAGCTAATTTGGTGGCAGTTTCCATCATCTTGCTTTCCTAAAGCAAACACGCACAACAGCAGACATCAAGCCTCCTGTCACTTATGGAAGAATATGACAGTCACAAATCGACATTTATTATGAGAAAGATGTGTTTAGTTACATTTTTTTTACTTTTATAGTTGAACAATTAATATGCTATAGTAATATATGTGATCGTTATACATAGATTATAAAGTATATACTAGCTACATGTACTATATTCCTATTTTTATTTATCTTCAGAAGTAAAATCATTTCAGCGTAAAGCACAATCATCTTGTCAACATTTAATCTTGTATTTATAAAACGCATGAAAGCGATGTGACATTTTGTGCTTAAAAGTTTGTTCATTTACGATATATATATATATATAAATTAGTTTTGACTTTGTGATCTGAATGGACTGTATCCACAGCCTGTAGGCCAGGGTATTACGGAGGTAATTGTGAACATATCTGCGGGGACCCAGTCTGCGAGAATTCACAAGTCTGTAGTCCTATCGACGGATCCTGCCCAGGTAAGGGTAAGCGTTGACAACGTGACCGGTAAATTATGCTGGTGATAACTTGTGACTATACCAAGCAGTGTGCTATGACCAGTATCAATGAAAGCTTGTGTCCCAGTCACTAGAGACAGAGACTGCATTTTGTACATTGTGTAATCACTAAGAAACTTTTACAGGAGGTTTGATTTTCTTTTAGACGAGCCCGTTGACTGTTCGATTCTGATCGTTGTAGCGGCTTGTGTTTTCGACGTCCTCGTCGTCGCACTCTGCGCCTTTGCTGCTGTGTAAGTATTATCATACCACCAAAGTCTCGTGACCCGTGCTAGTCTCGTAGTAAATGTCAAAATGCTGTAAGGGTAGCGGCGCTCTGTCAGAAATAGACCACCACTTATTATGTTGGACAACTACAATGATGTAAATTCTAACTGCTAACATAACTGAAGTCACAGTCAGCGAGGGACCTTTCAACAAATGTTGTTATTTACCTTTGAGCATGTGCCATTGATTACTTTTGAGCGTGTTATTGATGATCTCTGCGCATGTGTTGATGGCGACCTTTGAACATGTGTTATTACGACAGAAGCCTTAGGTTTTACTTCATCAAGACGCCAGGCTTACCCATCGGGACAGTCCTCCTCTCGTCAAACTTACTTCACTCTCCACCCCTTACAAAATTAGACTATGATTTGCAGATGTTCTAGGAATGCAAGTGAGCATACGATGGAAATTTTGAAATGATATTACTAGGTGTTGTTAATATACCTACTCTGATTTTTCAGGAAGTTGCCTAGAACGAAAGGACCAAGAGCAGCTACCAGAGCTGGTAAGTCGAAGATAAGATAAGATAATACTTTATTTGTCCCAGAGGGCAATTAATGGCAGTACGATAAAATTAAAATAAAAAAACACCAAAACACACACAACTGTTAGGGATGTGGCGTTGTGGAACGCTATAGATGTTGAAATGTCCGTAATTAGATTGAGCGACGTAACCTAAGTCCCGTGTGTCTACGTCGTCGTCAATCGGAAATGGTTGGTAACTTGAAAGTGAGATGTGCTGACTATTATTCAATGTTACCAGTGTCATCAGCATGTTTTATACAAACCTTCACCTGTACACAAGAGACAGTTTCCTGTTCGCAAGGTTTGACTGCATCGAGAAGCGCGTGTGAGATGCACTTGACTGAGTGCGTGTGTGCACGTGCGTTTAAATGTTGTGTGCGTGTTTGCTTATCAGACATACTAGCATCAATATGTCGCTACACTTCCTCATTCCTCGCCTTCGAAGTGTCTTTGTTCACTCGAGACTCTTTTGTTTACATTTGTCCAGTCTGTGTCGGACTGTCATCTGATAAATGTATTGTGTCATTAGTTGTGGAGCCTTAGTTTTCACCTGTGTTATCAATATTATCCATGTCAATATCCTTTTTTTCTATACAGGTAAAGAGAAAGATAAAGGTGATGATATTGGAGGAGAAGATAAAAGTACGAAAGATAAAAGTACGGAAGATGAAGATGAGGAAGATGAAGATGAGGAAGATAAAAGTGCGGAAGATAAAAGTACGGAAGATGAAGATGAGGAAGACTGATAGACGACCAGCCTAGTCTCACCTTGATGTACCTAACGTCAATCAAGTCGGACCAAACTAAAATAACCAGAATGAGGCTTAGTGGAGAATATTATAAAATGTATAAAGACCCACCTTCATGTGCCTGTGGGGACAGACTTAGCACCCCGCATGTACTGTTGGAATGCAATGAAAATAAACCAGAGAGAGAAGAACTAAAACATTTCCTAGATAAGTATAGGCTGGAACTAAACCTCAGAAACTGCCTCAACCCACCTAAAGAACTATGGAACAGTATACTGTCACTAGTGTAGTAATAGCAACAAGCCACCCAAACTCTAGTCTAATATAAAATAAGAATAGGGGTAAACAGGATAACATAGCCATCCACACTGGAAAAATAAAATAAAAAATAAAATAAAAAATAATAAAAAAAATAAAAATTGAAGAAGAGCAATACACAATACACTACCACGGTACACGTGGCAGGACCCCTAAACACTGGCAACAAACGGCAGCGGCACCAGCAGCAGCAGCAGGAGGAAAGAGGGCAGCAGCACTGTAACGACCCATGCAAACTTGGCAGATCAACAATGGATAAAGAGGGCACAAATACAGTACACCACCTATACAGACTTGGAAAACCTAAACACCAACAAAATAGAGGGCAGGTACAAAAGTGAAACCACGCATCAGGCACCACAAAACAGCAACCCTTTCCCCACATCTCCCCATCCCTCCCATACCCTCACCCACATCCCCAACACCCACACTCCCCAAAGACCCCACCCCCACAGTGCGAAATCACCGAGAGGTGGAAGCACTTTCCCTTTCAAAGTCAACAACACAACAACATGAGGAAGATGAAGATTAGGAAGATGAAGGGTTAGGTGAAGATGGTTTGGTTGTTACAAGCTGCAAACTTATTTCAGACTTTTCACAGTCTTACGCAAATGGCCGCCTTAGTACCAACGGCTGATCTTCAGCACAGCACGTGACACACTTGATTCCAGTTTGATGTTGGGGTTGTAATTAATGTTGCGTACTTTGTATTGCTACTTAATTCATTCTTCATTAAATACAAAGTTGAGTCTTAACGTTGCACGTTTGTGTACAGTAACCAGCTGTAGGTTTCTCATTGCGCTTCCTGTTCCTGTTCATGCTGTGGTTTTTCCAGTTAAAGGACCTTGTGATATAAAGCTGTCTGTATGTGCACAATGTTGTCAGCAATAATTGTCACTATGTACCATTTTTATATATACTTACATGCCTGTATTTTTATATTCTTCACATTGGAGGGTATGTTTACTTAGCAGAAATATTTTGAGGTACTCAGAAATTCTCAGAGCAGAGTAAACGCACAATTTGACATCCTTAAGGAAGACTGTCATGTGTCGCCGCTGTCAGGCTCCCTCAGATACACACTTACAAACACGCTGGTACTCAACACATTCACAGGTCACTTGATCCCTAGGGGACAAAAGGACAGACACGTCTTGACAATGCAGACAACGAGTGAGTTCGCGAACTGAAAGAAAGAAAAGAAAAGTAGAGACACAAGAGGAATACGACACAAACCTGACATCTCACTAGGTTACCCCATGTGCAGTCATTAAGCACAGAAAAGAAAGAAAACATCGGATGCAAATGTGACGCCCTTCACTCGGCGCTCTCCCCTTAGCTCACCCCGTCTCTCCCTCTCACTCCCAGACTCCACCCGCTAACTAGCCAATCGCTGCTCGGGTCAAAGGCCACGGACAAAAACAAATACAACCATAAAGAGACCCGACAAACTAGTGATCACAAAAAATAGTGATACTCAGCCTAAACAGCGCCCCCCCCCCGAGGGGGTGTAGTCATACAGTCCGCTCCACCTTCTCTTTACGCTCCGGTAACCGCCAGCGTCGCTCCTCTGCCCCACAACGACGACGGAAGTGACGCAAGCGCCTGACAGCGCGAAAGATGTCGAACGTCCAACGTGTCCAGTGGTCCTCGCATGTCAGCCCAGTGATAGAGAGTCGTTCATACAAAGTGAAGATGATCGGCAGAAGCAGGCTAGAGTTGGCGACTAACGACAACCGTAACAATTAAAAAAAAAAGCCAAAGCTGGTAAAACCGCAGAAGTCATCGTGGAGGTGGCTTCACCACATCAGTCTCCCTCGCATCTCAGCGATCCCACTGGACACAACTGATGCTCGCACTGCCCACCCTTGTAAGTCCTCCGCGCTACCCGTCCACTGCGTCTGGCCTCTAATTTAGGGGCCGTGTAGTGCCCCTGTCCCGCACTGGACAAACCCACTACCGACATACCGCCGTGGTTAGGGCTCGACACACTACCGCCACCTACCGCTACATACCGCCTACACACTGGACTGTACCACACAGTGTTTGACACGCTGTACCACACACTATTGTGACACACTGTACCACACAGTGTTGTGACACGCTGTATTACACAATATTGTGACATGCTGTACCACACAGTGTTTGACACGCTGTACCACACACTATTGTGACACACTGTACCACACAGTGTTGTGACACGCTGTACCACACAGTGTTGGGACACGCTGTATTACACAATATTGTGACATGCTGTACCACACAGTGTTGTGACACACTGTACCACAATATTGTGACACGCTGTATTACACAATATTGTGACACGCTGTACCACACAGTGTTGTGACACGCTGTATTACACAATATTGTGACACGCTGTACCACACAGTGTTGTGACATGCTGTACCACACAATATTGTGACACGCTGTACCACACAGTGTTGTGACACGCTGTATTACACAATATTGTGACACGCTGTACCACACATGTGTTGTGACATGCTGTACCACACAGTGTTGTGACATGCTGTACCACAGAAGGTTGTGACAGGCGAAAGAGAGAGAGAAGAAAGCCCCCAAAGAAAGAATATGCGAGAAGGAAGTGAGAAGCAGACAAACATTCCGTGTTTCCCAGAGAGTCAGACCAGGTCTTTCATTAATGTTCGCTCCAAGAGAGGTATCATGGGTTTTGTTGGAAATGTTATATATTTTCACGTGCAAAACTCTCCACTCAATCATATAAAATATAGACAATGAATCCTGAGAAATCCTATTAGAGCTCAGTTTGGGGAAGCACGGTCCATGTCAACTTCCAGTCTTAGTGCTGTGAGTGAGACAAATGTTTGCTGTTTGTGTTTGTGATATTAATAGTTTAAAATTGTTTAATGAAGTGGATTATTGGATTAATTTACAGCTTAAAAATATTTATACTAGTGTTGTCAAAAGGTTGTATACGTTTAAATAAAGTTGCCTTCATTGAAACGTTTGTAAAAGTTTGGTTTTTGTCATAAAATTGTGGAGACTGAGAATTTCTTGAGGTTTACTTGCTTGTCTTTCTTCTGACTCCCTCTTTACAAACAAGAAAGGTGAACAAATTCTTGGAAGATTTATCGTTTATTATTGTGTACTGACGAAGACGATGATAACAATGATGACGAAGAGGACGATGACGACGACGACGACGATGATGATGATGATGATGATGATGATGATGATGATGATGATGATGACTTTATAGTTTCAGCAGACAATAAAAGGCACAACATGTTGTCCACCATCTAAAGATGCTGATATTCAAAGCCTAAGACCAACAATGTTTCAATCAACAAAAGTCTAATAACCACAAGGATGTCATGCACTAATTACTCCAGTCAATCTTCCCAGTCTCACCAGAATGACAACCTAAGACAAGTTTTTACAAAAGTGCAAACATTTAAGCTGAGAAGTCCCTCTATACTCTTGATCATATTTCTACTGTTGGAATGGACCATCCTCCTTCTGATATAATTTCTGACCATCCTATGGTTTGTGCCTTCCTCTACTAAAGCATTTCCATGCAGCTGAGCAACTTCCTGTACTGGAGACAACTCAAGCCATCGGGTAGGGCAGGAGTTTGTTGGCTGGCCGCTACATTGCTTCTAAGCAGTCCACTGTCCACTGTCCACTGCAGGATTCGGGTCAACTCAAGATTTGTCTTTGAGAAACAACAACGATCTCTTTATGCTAATATGTTGAAGTGTCGCTACCATGTTGGTAGAACTCTTCCACTTCCTTGTCTCCACGTGTGCAACTGGGAGCGTTTACTTGGACAATGGTGACGTTGTGGGGCTTACAACATGAACAACATTAAAAGTTCTGTAGACTTGTGTGTGAGTAGTGTTAAAGACTACTGTAGACTTGTATGTGTGTGTGTGTGTGTGTGTGTGTGTGTGTGTAGTGTTAGTGACTACTGTAGACTTGTGTGTGTAGTGTTAGTGACTACTGTAGACTTGTGTGTGTAGTGTTAGTAACTACTGTAGACTTGTGTGTGTAGTGTTAGTGACTACTGTAGACTTGTGTGTGTGTGTGTGTGTAGTGTTAGTGACTACTGTAGACTTGTGTGTATAGTGTTAGTGACTACTGTAGACTTATGTGTGTAGTGTTAGTACCTACTGTAGACGTGTGTGTGTGTAGTGTTAGTAACTACTGTAGACTTGTGTGTGTGTAGTGTTAGTGACTACTGTAGACTTGTGTGAGTGTAGTGTTAGTGACTACTGTAGACTTGTGTGTGTAGTGTTAGTGACTACTGTACACTTGTGTGTAGTGCTAGTGACTACTGTAGACGTGTGTGTGTGTAGTGTTAGTGACTACTGTAGACTTGTGTGTGTGTAGTGTTAGTGACTACTGTAGACTTGTGTGTGTAGTGTTAGTAACTACAGTAGACTTGTGTGTGTAGTGTTAGTGACTACTGTAGACTTGTGTGTGTAGTGTTTGTGTAGCGTTAGTGACTACTGTAGACTTGTGTGTGTAGTGTTAGTGACTACTGTAGACGTGTGTGTGTAGTGTTAGTGACTACTGTAGACTTGTGTGTGTGTAGTGTTAGTGACTACTGTAGACTTGTGTGTGTGTAGTGTTAGTGACTACTGTAGACTTGTGTGTGTGTAGTGTTAGTGACAACTGTGTGTGTGTAGTGTTAATGACTACTGTAGACTTATGTGTGTGTTGTGTTAGTGACTGCTGTAGACTTGTGTGTGAAGTGTTTGTGTAGTGTTAGTGACTACTGTAGACGTGTGTGTGTGTGTGTAGTGTCAGTGACTACTGTAGACTTGTGTGTGTGTAGTGTTTGTGACTACTGTAGACTTGTGTAGTGTTAGTGACTACTGTAGACGTGTGTGTGTAGTGTTAGTGACTACTGTAGACTTGTGTGTGTGTAGTGTTTGTGACTACTGTAGACTTGTGTGTAGTGTTAGTGACTACTGTAGACTTGTGTGTAGTGTTAGTAACTACTGTAGACTTGTGTGTGTAGTGTTAGTGACTACCGTAGACTTGTGTGTAGTGTTAGTGACTACTGTAGACTTGTGTGTGTAGTGTTAGTAACTACAGTAGACTTGTGTGTGTAGTGTTAGTGACTACTGTAGACTTGTGTGTGTAGTGTTTGTGTAGCGTTAGTGACTACTGTAGACTTGTGTGTGTGTAGTGTTAGTGACTACTGTAGACTTGTGTGTGTAGTGTTAGTGACTACTGTAGACGTGTGTGTAGTGTTAGTGACTACTGTAGACTTGTGTGTGTGTAGTGTTAGTGACTACTGTAGACATGTGTGTGTAGTGTTTGTGTAGCGTTAGTGACTACTGTAGACTTGTGTGTGTGTAGTGTTAGTGACAACTGTGTGTGTGTGTAGTGTTAATGACTACTGTAGACTTGTGTGTGTGTGTGTTGTGTTAGTGACTGCTGTAGACTTGTGTGTGAAGTGTTTGTGTAGTGTTAGTGACTACTGTAGACGTGTGTGTGTGTAGTGTTAGTGACTACTGTAGACTTGTGTGTGTGTAGTGTTTGTGACTACTGTAGACTTGTGTGTGTAGTGTTTGTGTAGTGTTAGTGACTACTGTAGACTTGTGTGTGTAATGTTAGTGACTACTGTAGACTTGTGTGTATGTAGTGTTAGTGACTACTGTAGACGTGTGTGTGTGTGTGTAATGTTAGTGACTACTGTAGACTTGTGTGTGTAGTGTTAGTAACTGCTGTAGACTTGTGTGTGAAGTGTTTGTGTAGTGTTAGTTACTACTGTAGACTTGTGTGTGTGTAGTGTTAGTGACTACTGTAGACTTGTGTGTGTGTAGTGTTAGTGACTACTGTGTGTGTGTGTAGTGTTAATGACTACTGTAGACTTGTGTGTGTAGTGTTAGTGACTACTATAGACGTGTTTGTAGTGTTTGCGACTACTGTAGACTTGTGTGTGTAGTGTTAGTGACTACTGTAGACTTGTGTGTGTAGTGTTAGTGACTACTGTAGACGTGTGTGTAGTGTTAGTAACTACTGTAGACTTGTGTGTGTGTAGTGTTAGTAACTACTGTAGACTTGTGTGTAGTGTTAGTGACTACTGTAGACTTGTGTGTTAGTAACTACTGTAGACTTGTGTGTGTAGTGTTAGTGACTACTGTAGACTTGTGTGTGTGTAGTGTTAGTAACTACTGTAGACTTGTGTGTGTGTAGTGTTAGTAACTACTGTAGACTTGTGTGTGTGTAGTGTTAGTGACTACTGTAGACTTGTGTGTGTATAGTGTTAGTAACTACTGTAGACTTGTGTGTGTGTGTAGTGTTAGTAGCTACTGTAGACTTGTGTGTGTGTAGTGTTAGTGACTACTGTAGACGTGTGTGTGTGTGTGTAGTGTTAGTAACTACTGTAGACTTGTGTGTGTGTAGTGTTAGTGACTACTGTAGACTTGTGTGTGTATAGTGTTAGTAACTACTGTAGACTTGTGTGTGTGTAGTGTTAGTAACTACTGTAGACTTGTGTGTGTGTAGTGTTAGTGACTTCTGTAGACGTGTGTGTGTGTAGTGTTAGTAACTACTGTAGACTTGTGTGTGTGTAGTGTTAGTAACTACTGTAGACTTGTGTGTGTGTAGTGTTAGTGACTACTGTAGACTTGTGTGTGTGTAGTGTTAGTGACTACTGTAGACTTGTGTGTGTGTAGTGTTAGTGACTACTGTAGACTTGTGTGTATAGTGTTAGTAACTACTGTAGAATTGTGTGTGTGTAGTGTTAGTAACTACTGTAGACTTGTGTGTGTGTGTGTGTAGTGTTAGTGACTACTGTAGACTTGTGTGTGTATAGTGTTAGTAACTACTGTAGACTTGTGTGTGTAGTGTTAGTAACTACTGTAGACTTGTGTGTGTAGTGTTAGTAACTACTGTAGACTTATGTGTGTAGTGTTAGTGACTACTGTAGACTTGTGTGTATAGTGTTAGTGACTACTGTAGACTTGGAAGATGGAGGAAGATGGTGGAAAACGGTGGGGTGGAAGATGGTGGAAGATGTAGGAAGATGTTGGAAGATGGATGTAGATGGCGTGAGAAGGCTGGAGATGGCGGAATATGGTGGAAGATGATGGAAGATGGAAGAAGATGGTGGAAGATGGAGGGAGATGGCGGGAGATGGCGGGAGATGGTGGAAGATGGAGGAAGATGTTGGAATATTCTGAAAGATGGTGGAAGATGGCGGGAGATGGTGGAAGATGGCAGGAGATGGCTGGAGATGGTGGAAGATTTTGGAAGATGGTGGAAGATGGAGGAAGATGGTCGAAGTTGGCGGGTGAAGGCGGGAGATGGTGGAAGATGGCAGGAGATGGCTGGAGATGGCGGGAGATGGTGGAAGATGGCAGGAGATGGCGGGAGATGGTGGAAGATGGTGGGAGATAGCGGGAGAGAAATTTGCATAAACACGCCCCTATTCGTGTCTTTCCATCGAAATTCAGCCAATCAGAGCGGGGTTTAAGGATTTAATGTATGCACGAGAAAGAAATTTGCTTAAACACCCCCGTATTCGTTTCTTTCCGTCGAAATTCAGCCAATCAGAGACGAGTTTTATGCTTTAATGAATGCATGAGAAAGAATCATGTATATTGTAAGAGCGCAACTAAAACAAGATCAAGCAGCATCTATGAATTATAAAGGCTCTGTTTGAGTTGTACACCTTCAGTCACACTACTGAACGAAATTTGAAGCAAATCCAATGGGTATAGTGAACTCTATTGTAAAGATTGGGTGTTGTGACTGTCGGCTATATATTATCATGTATATTTTATACGTTCAAATAAAAGACGATCAAGCAGCATCGATGAAGTATAAAGGTAAAGGGTAAAGGTCATCCCATAACCTTTTCAGGTCGTAGGGGAGTGAGGTGTTAGAGACCCCACTTTTCTCGGGGCCAGCTTTTACATGAGGGTGGTGCCAATCTCCTCTCCCTCGCTCTTACCTTCCCCAACCCTCTATGGTTGTCAGGTACCCATTCCCGTCAGCTGGGTCGACTGGGGGAAGTTTGCTGCGCTTATCGGGAATTGATCCAGCGCGCTCTCGGTTCGGAAGCCAGCGCTCTAACCACTCGGCCATCCGCTTCCCCAATGAAGTATATAGGCTATTGTTATTTTGTACCTCTGCATTCCCACCAATAAACCAAATTTGAAGCTAATCCAATGGGTATTGTGAAAGTTATTGAAAAGTTTAGGTTGCAAACTTGACACGGGACTAAATAGCAAGGAAAGCACGTGGAGTTTGAAAAAACCCGGTGTACAATGTTATGTAGGGAAGAGTCTGATAACGTGGGCTGACCCACCACCCTAACCGTGTCCGCTAATGTTGACAAGGGTCTGCCTTGCACGGACCTCACGTAAGGAGGTTAGGATGTGGAAACAGGGCAATGCACCTGTATTTCCCGTGCAGTACGGGGTTTTCAAGCTCCGCGTGCTCTCCGTGCTATGTCAAGTTTGGCGTTAGTGTTTTTTTTTTAACCTTTTAACTGCCAACTCCTTTACTTCATTCTTTTTTTTTTGTTTTTGTTTTTTTGTTGATCTATATGCAGGAAAAGTTGTTCCTGCTATATTTTGACGAAGCATCAACCATAAACTTCGTACAAAAGTGAAAAGCAAGTAGTTTCTACGAATGATACAGTCTATTATGCATGTTTACTCTTCATATTGCTGATTTCAAGCAAACTGCAATAAAGTGAGGTACCCGTAACGGAATATGAAGAAATAAGAATTGACAAATCAATGTCCAATTACCAAAAGTGATTTTTAAGATATGATTTCAAACCGCTTCAGGTAACGTACTAGTCTGTAGTAGACTGCACCATATAATATGATTTCATGTGTATTGTAAGAGTGCAAATAAAAGATCAAGCAGCATCTATGAACTATATAGACAATTGTTGACTTGTATGTCTTCAGTCCCACTAATAAACCTAACTTGGAAGAAATCGAATGGGTATTGTGAAAGTTATTGTAAAGATTAGGTTTTCAGATTGTCGGCTATAATTATATTATCATGTATATTGTAAGAGTGCAAATAAAGCGATATCAAGTAGCATCTCTAAATTATGGAGGGTATGGTTCACCTGTACTTTTTCTGTCCCACCAATAAACCAAATTTGAAGGCAATCCAATGGGCATTGTGAAAGTTATTCTAAAGATTAGGTTTTCAGACAGACGGTTATATATTATCATGTATATTGTAATAGTGTAAATAAAACAAGATCAAGCAGCATCTATGAACTATATAGGCCATTGTTGACTTGTATTGCTTGTGTGCCGCTTATAAACCAGGTATGATGGAAATCGAATGGGTATTGTGAAAGTTATTCTAAAGATTAGGTTTTCAGACTGTGGCCTATATATGATCATGTATATTGTAAGAGTCCCCCGTGGGACCCCGGGGTATGCTTGCCTAGCGAGCATTGTAAGAATAGGGTCCCTGCTGTCCAGCCAGGCATGTCGTAAGAGGCGACTAAGGTGGACACCTCACCTAGAGGTAAATTAGGTTGTGGTAGGGCTAACAACCCCACCATATAAAAAAGCAGGTTACAGAAACCAACACTAGAGCACTCGTTACGCATGGCGAAGGTAATGAAACACACCAGGTAACTGGACTTATGACGGACGACAGTCAAACCCGAGAGGGAGCTGGCGCCCCGATGGTGGATTTACTGAAGCCGAAGCAGAAGTTGAGGGTGGGGTGCTGGAACGTCCAGACCTTGTATCAGACTGGCAGGTTGCCCCAACTAGTCAAGGAGTTTGGCAAGTACAACTTGGACATCCTGGGAGTCAGCGAGGTCAGATGGACCGGCACGGGAAAGAGGAGACTAGCATCAGGACATACTATCTTGTTCTCAGGAAGATCAGACGACCAACACTCTGAAGGAGTAGCACTACTCCTCAATAGGAAAACTGAAAAGACACTGGTGGAATGGTCCTTATGGACCCAGGCTTCTGAGAGCAAGATTCCATTCAAAGTACACCAAGCTGACAGTGCTAGTTTGCTATGCACCAACAGAAGACTCCGAGGAAGAAGACAAGGATGCTTTTTACGATCAGCTCGAGGCAGCCACGGAGAGCGACCGAGCCCATGATATGTTGCTCATCACCGGCGACCTCAATGCCAAGGTGGGAAGTGACAATACCTGCAGGGAGCATATCATGGGCAAGCATGGAATCGGAACCATCAATGACAACGGAGAGAGACTGGCAGACTTTTGTGAAGAAAACAATCTACTGATTGGAGGCACACTCTTCCAACACAAAGACATCCACAAGGCAACGTGGACATCACCAGACGGGATCACAAAGAACCAGATAGACCATGTCATCATCAACCGAAGATGGAGGAGCTCACTTCAAGATGTCAGAGCCTACAGAGGAGCAGATGTTGCCAGTGACCACACTCTTGTGATAGCCGCAGTTTCTCTGAAGCTACGTCGATCGCGAGGAAAACAGGCAGGTCAGCAAAGAGTGGACTCCGGCAGACTGAAGGACCCAGCCACCAAACGGGCCTTTGTAGTGGAAGTTAAGAACAGGTTCCAGGCACTAGGGGACCAACAGGAGATGACCTTAGAGGACTTCAATCGAGTCTTACAGGAAACAGGAGAAAAAATACTGGGCTTCCAACGAAAAAAGAAAGAACAGTGGACCAGAGAAGAGACATGGAAAAGGATAGAAGAGAGAAATACAACCAAGCAGAAAATCAACAACACCAGATCTGAACGTCTGAAGGAACAACACAGACAAAGATAAACAGAAATAAACAAAGAGGTAAAGAGGATGATCAAAACCGACAAAAGGGACTACATAGAGAAACTGGCAGATGAAGCAGCAGGAAAAAATGACCTGAAGACACTGTATAAAATCAATAAACAGCTAAACAACAGGTTCAAGAACAGTGAAGTGCCGGTGAAAGACATGAACGGAAATGTTGAGGGAGAGGCAGAAAAACTACAGCGCTGGAGGGAGCATTTTGAGTCGGTTCTGAACAGGCCAGACCCCCCTCGGCTTGCAGACATCCAGCCAGCAGATACAGACCTTGATATCTGCACAGACCCGCCAAGCCTGGAAGAAGTGACAGCAGCAATCAAGGCAATGAAAAGCGGCAAAGCACCAGGGGCAGATGGAATAACAGCAGAGATGTTGAAAGCAGATGTGCATGTGACAGCTCCCATGTTGACTGAAATCTTCAGGCAATATTGGGAATCAGGACAGATCCCCGATGCGTGGAAGACAGGGCTCATCTTCAAGTTACCCAAGAAAGGAGATCTTGGAGACTGTAATAACTGGAGGAGTATAACACTTCTTTCCATCACCAGCAAGCTCTTCAGCAAGACTGTTTTGTGAAGACTAATGGCAACCGTTGAGAAAGACCTCCGGCCCCAGAAAGCAGAATTTCGCCCTGGGCGATCCTGCTCTGAACTCATTTTCACTCTGCGTCACATTCTGGAGCAGAGCAATGAGTGGAACGCACCGCTGTACATCAACTTCATCGACCTGGAGAAGGCTTTTGACAGCATCCACCGCGAATCCTTATGGAAGATCCTGAGGCGTTATGGAGTCCCTGCGAAACTTGTCCAGGTCGTTGCAATGCTGTACAGCGACTTCAAATCTCAGGTGGTCTGTGACACGAAGCTCACTGCCCCCTTCAACGTCAGTACTGGGGTGAAGCAGGGCTGCATTCTGTCGCCGTTCCTCTTCATCCTGGCCATGGACTGGATTATGAAGAATTCCACCGACAGAGAGAGGAGAGGGATCAAATGGACCATGACTATGACAGCAACAACAAAGCTGGAAGACTTGGACTTTGCCGATGACATTGCCCTGTTGTCACACCGCCACCAAGACATGCAGGAGAAAACAAATGCCTTCTCAGAAACAGCTGGAAACCTTGGCTTGAAGGTCAGCACAAAGAGATTAAAAAGTATGAGAGTGAACGCCAGAGTCCAAGAAAACATCAAACTAAATGGAGAAGAGATTGAGGAAGTTGCCAGTTTTACCTATCTTGGGTCCAAGATTTCAAACACCGGGGATGCGGAGGTGGAGATTCGAGCCCGACTGGCAAAAGCCAGCCAGGCCTTCGCGTCACTCAGGAGCACATGGAAGGCAAAAAATATCAGCCAGAAGACCAAACTGAGAATCTTCAAGTCAAATGTGATCAGCACCCTCCTTTATGGATCAGAAACAAGGAAGATGACCAAAAACATCGGTAACAGGCTTGACATCTTCCAAAGCAGATGCCTCAGGCGCATACTTAACATCTTTTGGCCAAACACCATCACCAATGAAGAACTCCACCGAAGAACTGAAACCGAGTCCATCACAACGCAGGTTCAACGAAGGCGTTGGCGATGGATTGGGCATGTGCTCCGCCAGCAGACAGCAGACCTCTCCAGAATCGCCCTACGATGGACTCCAGACAGCCGAAGAAAACGAAGCCACCCAAAGGAAACCTGGAGAAGAACAGTGGAAAGGGAGATTAAAGCTGTTGACGTAACATACCTCTTTACTAACCATTCACGTTTTCTATCTTTGTTTTAGCCAGGGCCTTCAAAAACACTGCATCTAAGCTGTGAAATGTTCTGCCATCGTCATTGTCCACCATCACCTCACCAACCATGTTTCAAAAAAAGACTGAAGACCTATCTGTTTATTTAAGACGGACTTAAAACCAAGCAACACTTGTGTCTCTATTTTTTGTTTTACTTTCCTGTTGTTTAATCTATTTATTTATTTATTTTTTTTTTTTTTGCTGCGCAATGAGCATTCTTCTGAATAGATACCTGTGCATTACAAATGGACATCATCATCATCATCATCATCATCATCATCATCATCATCATCATCATCATGTTTTCTGTTTGTCGTCAGTACTGTTGCTTATTCTCCCATCCCTCATGTTCTATCCATTTAGTCCATGTCTCGTCCCCATTTTAAGCGCTAAGAGCATGCTCTCTATGAGTGTGAATATGCGCTATACAAATATTCATTTATTAGTATTATTAGACAACTCTATGTTCAAGTAGTGATGTAGTGATGTAAGTGATGTAGATCCTATTGTACTTGTCCTGATGTTTGCAGTCTACATTACGTTACTGAATAAAATGTAGATATTGACTATATAATTGTAAGTATATTATTATATAATGGGAAAATAATTTGTGATTATAATTACAAGGGGCCCGGAAAGTCGTCTTTCCCGGGGCCCGTGCTGGCTCTCGGCGGCCTTGGAATTACTTCTCCTCTCTAACTCTTGGTTTAGAATTACGCAGTGCGAGACTACATCAAAATCAATACATACACAAAATAAAATAATAACACAAAATTACTAAAACAAAAATTATGTAAAAAATGTGTAAATACACATGTCATAGGTGTTGCACATGAGATACCTCATTCCAACAAAAAACATTGGCTATACATGTTTGAGTCTTTTAATGATCATGGCCAGTCTGATCTGTTACAGTAATATCAGAATTGAATATTCAAGCACTGAGACTTACATTCACCAGTGCATTAAACATATAAAAACAAGTGTACACACCCCCACCCCGACATGCACTCATCCAAAAATAAAAACATTCACTTGACGGTCGATGGGACTCACAACAATCATTTGTCTGGTTCTAATCACCTGCGTTGCTGTCTGTAAGCTTTTTGTGCTACCAGTCACATGACCTGTTGGTGACTAGTGGCATGTTTATTTCTTGGTGACTGATGATGACTGACAATGCTTAATGTGTGATGATGAGGCTTTAAATTTCTTCTTGACTGATGGAGCTGCCTGTTTATGACCACGGGATCATCTGTCAAGCATCATCCAACCTGTGTTTATGTTCTCTGCAAGTGGTGTAGATTGTGCAAGCTTCAAACATGCTTGTCTGGGCCTTTAGTAATAATGGACAAGAACAGAGGCATCTGGCCCACACCACAATCAGTGCAGCTACTTGTCATTGGCGATGCCGTCTCCATGGAGAAGATATGCAAGCTCATCCTGAAATATGGCAACAACACCTATACTGGCTAATCACACAGATGGCTTTGTGCTGACCTTCAGGTCTTTGTTGACTGTTGAGCAACAAGCAACAGCATCAACTGTACCCTACCCTACACTTGTACTCTGTCTTCTCTTTCAGTTGCCACAGTTTGTGTGTTTTTTGTTTTGTTTTTGTTTTTGATAACGAGACTTCGCCTATTTCTCTTCTTTCACTCTTCGGGATCTTTGTGGCCACACCAGTCATAGGTAACCCTTAGTTGGCTTCAATCTCCTAGTCCTTGTACAAACCAGTCATAGGTAACCCTTAGTTGGCTTCAATCTCCTAGTCCTTGTATAAAATCAGTCATAGTTAACCCTCAGTTTCCTTCAGTCTCCTAGTCCTTGCACAAAACCATCCTCAGTAATCAGAAATGTCAGCAGCTGTTTCACTGACCACTGACCAAGACTGACTGGTCACCACCACAGGGTTCTTCACCACCTGAGCAGTTCTGCTTGACACTGATCATTTCTGAAGAACAATCTGCAAAACTCACTGTTGAAAGGCAGCAGATGTGATGGTTGAAAGATGATTGCAGGTCTGGCAGACGGGGAAATGATGTTGATATTAAGCACCTTGCATTGAATACATTACCTCCCTTACCTCCACCAGACTTTTCTTTGCCTCCAGAGCTTCTAATAGTTCTCCTTCCAGTCTTGACACTCAGTTCTTTAAGGTATGGCGAATCTCCAAATTTGAGGTGTCTTGCAACTGATAGAGAGAAACTATCATTGGAAGGACAAATAAAAGGATGGGTGGAGTGATGAGTAAACACTTTGCGAGCACCTTTGGTTTGATGATAAACTTGTGACTTTGGGTGATTGTAATTCAGTCTCTGCTTGATGTCTAATTTGAGTGGATCCACCTTCACAGCATTGTGTAAAGAGACATCACATTTACTTATGAAACTATTGTTTTCACTCTTACCAATGTTCTTCAAGATACTCGCAAAGGTGCTATGCTGCTTATTTGAGTGACTTTGACTTTTCTTCTTTTTATCTTTAACTGATGCATGATGAGGGAGACAGCTTGCAGGCTGTGAACAGTGTGCTGTAAGGCCACTTGATCTCCCTGAGCCATCCATTGGCACTAAGAAGTGTCTCAGTGGTTCTGAGTTCCTCACTTTACCTGTCTTGCCATCATTACAAATGGCGTTGTGCACACACTGCGTAGAGTTGTCTGGCATGATTTCATTGGCTGTTAGCTCAACATCTTCCTGCTTACTATGGGCTCCATGCAGTCTAAGGGACAGGAGCTTGTCCGACTGTCTGCTTATCATGGGCAGCTCAGTCCCTGTCACAATTCCATGCAAACAATCAGCTGCCAGAGTCTCATGCAAACAATCAGCTGCCAGAGTCTCATGCAAACAATCAGCTGCCAGAGTCTCATGCAAACAATCAGCTGCCAGAGTCTCATGCAAACAATCAGCTGTGCAACTGGATAGTTCCCCAACATCCACTCTCAGGCCAACAGGATGTCTCTGAAGATCAGTGCCACATAAGCTGTGCATTTCACCAGGCTTTCCTTCCCATGAAGAGATGAAAGAGGCACACAAGTTTTCACAAGTCTTGCCACTGTCACCCACAACTGTATCAGTCAAACTAAGCTGTCGAAAAGTGTGTTGCACACTCTGAGAAAAGTCAGATTCTGCACTGCTGACACAAGAAGAAAAGTCACTGGTGTTATCCTCATACGAGTGTGATGCACAAGACTCAACACCACTTTCTGCGCCTTCTAGCAGCAACTTCAAAAGGTTTTTCTTATCAGGAGCTCTTCTGGATGAAGAACAGCTACTACCTTTATGGCACATTAAGGCATTCCTCCCGACATATCTAGCTGACTGTGTATTTTCAGAGGAAGAATCTAACTCTTCAGATTGCATGGAGAAGACCTGATGCTCTTTATCTGCCTTTGGACATGTTTTAGTGCAGAAAGTATGTGATTTAGTACATAGAGTATCTGCAGCACATGAAAAATCTCGATTCTCTAACCCCACCATGTCTGTGTCATCTGCCACCTTAAGGAATGCTGTGCATATCCCTTCAACGCCATAACCATTAATTTGCTGGCAAGTACACTTCTGTGACATGTTTGCTGTCAGGCTGAGTAGTTTCCTGTCCTCACAGCTCTCTTTACACTGCTTATTTTGATGAGGTGTCTGTAAGTCGGTGAAAAGAGCAATCATTCCACCACACGTGGTTGTCTCCCCTACCCCACTTTGGCCACCACAGTTGACAGAATCTGCAGACCTGGCGGGAACCCTGTAGGGCACACTATTATCATACTCATCCCTTTTGTCTGAAAATGTCTTCTGTCTGTCTTTAGGTTGGCAGGTCAGCTGAGACCCATTTTTCTTTTTCTCTTCTTTCTCAGTCATCTGCCTTTGGTGAAATCTGGACAATGGGACACGACTATTGGCAACAGGTAGATTCAAATCAGGACATCGAACAGTTTTTACGGAAGATATGAGAGGTTGGTGATTTTGCCTTACCCTCCACAGCTGGAGGCTTGTTCTTTGCTCAATATTTCTCTGAGAATCTTGAAACAGGTGAGATGGCTTAGACAAAAGCCTGTCTATCACAGCATCACTAGCATCATTAACACAACCTCCTGGTTCTTTCTTAAGCTTACATTTCTGAGACTCCTGGTCAGTAGCACAGTTACCTGATTCTGTCTGGTCATGGTCAAGAATTGCTGTTTCCACAGCCATCTCTGATGCATCACTGGCCATGTAGGGTATCCTAATGGCTGTCTCTGATAGCTTATCAGCCATATGTGATGTCTCTGTGGCCAGGTCTGATGTCTCAGTGGATGATGGGTCACTCACAGCTCTACTGGTATTTCTTTGTGCCCAGCTGGCTGACTGCTCTGACTGCTCTTTCCATGAACATGAATGGTGCATTTCTCCTTGTGTAAGATACGGCAGATCTGCATCAGGCATAACATTCAAAGGGTTTCAGATTGAGAAAATTGTAATCGCTAAAAAAAAGCAATTAAAATTATTAACTCTTTAAATATGTTTATACATAATATGATTGTATACACTTTAACTGGATAATACAATACAGTTCTATCAATACTTTAGATTATTTGTGGCTACTTCACAACAGAATCCTATAACATGCATCACGCCTCAATCATTCTTTCCTTCAATGTATAAACATACATAGTACTCATAACACAATCATCATATGCAAGCATGAAATAAATTGTTCATTCTCTAAATGTATACATTAGGCATTTGCTGCAATCACAATGGAGTAGAAAAGAAATGCAAATATGAGCAACTATTGAAAACAACTACACATCAGGTGTGTGTATGTGTAGATCCACTGTTAGGAGGATTGTAGACTACACATCATATGTGTATGTGTCATGGACTGCTGCTGGCAGGATTGTAGACTACACATCAGGTGTGCTTGTGTATGTATGTGTGTCAAGGACTGTTGTTGGCAGGATTGTAGACTACACATGAGGTGTGTGCTTGTGTATGTGTGTCAAGGACTGTTGTTGGCAGGATTATAGACTACACATGAGGTGTGCTTGTGTATGTGTAGATCCACTGTTAGGAGGATTGTAGACTACACATCATATGTGTGTGTCAAGGACTGTTGTTGGCAGGATTGTAGACTACACATCAGGTGTGCTTGTGTATGTATGTCAAGGACTGTTATTGGAAGGATTGTATACTACACATCATGTGTGTGTCAAAGATTGCTGTTGGCAGGATTGTAGACTCCACATCAGGTGTGCTTGTGTATGTGTACATCCAGTGTTAGGAGGACTGTAGACTACACATCAGGTGTGCTTGGGTACGTGTCTGTCAAGGACTGCTGTTGGCAGGATTGTAGACTACACATCAGGTGTGTCAAGGACTGTTGTTGGCAGGATTATAGACAACACATCATATGAGTGCTTGTGTATGTGTAGGGCCTTTTGTAGGCTTGTAGACTACACATTAGGTGTCCTTGGGTACATGTGTGTCAAGGACTGCTGTTGGCAGGATTGCAGACTACACATCAGGTGTCCTTGGGTACATGTGTGTCAATGACTGCTGTTGGCAGGATTGTAGACTACACATCAGGTGTGTGTCAAGGACTGTTGTTGGCAGGATTATAGACTACACATCATATGAGTGCTTGTGTATGTGTAGGGCCTTTTGTAGGCTTGTAGACTACACATTAGGTGTCCTTGGGTACGTGTGTGTCAATGACTGCTGTTGGCAGGATTGTAGACTACACATCAGGTGTCCTTGGGTACGTGTGTGTCAATGACTGCTGTTGGCAGGATTGTAGACTACACATCAGGTGTGTGTCAAAGACTGCTGTTGGCAGGATTGTAGACTACACATCAGGTGTGTGTCAAGGACTGTTGTTGGCAGGATTGTAGACTACACATCATATGTGTGCTTGTGTATGTGTAGGGCCTTTTGTAGGCTTGTAGACTACACATGAGGTGTGCTTGTGTATGTGTGTCAAAGACTGCTGTTGGGATGATTGTAGACTACACATCAGGTGTGCTTGTGTATGTGTGTGTGTCAAGGACTGCTGTTGGGATGATTGTAGACTACACATCAAGTGTGCTTGTGTGTGTGTCAAGGACTGCTGTTGGGAGGATTGTAGACTACACATCAGGTGTGCTTGTGTATGTGTGTCAAGGACTGCTGTTGGGAGGATTGTAGACTACACATCAGGTGTGCTTGTGTATGTGTGTCAAGGACTGCTGTTGGAAGGATTGTAGACTACACATGAGGTGTGCTTGTGTATGTGTGTCAAAGACTGCTGTTGGCAGGATTGTAGACTACAGATCACTTTCTTTCCCCCATCTGTTCTCTCCCCTGAAAAATCATTTCAATATAGTGGGAAGAGTGGGTGAGAGAATGGTGTGTGCTTTTAGTCTCATGGCCCAGATGTTATCACCCCTGATAAATCATATGCAAACACTGGGAAGAGTTGGTGGAAGAAGGATGTATGTTTTCTTGTGTCTTGGCCCAGATTGTTAGAGAAGGGCATGTGCTGTCTAGTCTCCTGAATTAGATTGCTAGAGAAGGGAGTATGTTTTCTAGTCTCATGGACCAGATTGTTAGAGAAGGGGGTGTGCTTTCTAGTCTCATGACCCACCTGCAGCGTTCTACTCTGAAATTGATCACACGAACCAATACACTACACTGCCTTGCTAAGTTAATGGGAAATGAAATCAAAGACATAAGTCAAACATTATATACTCAGAATGGCATCACATCCACAACAGACATACTGGGAATAGTAGGTATCCAGTCATCAAGCTTTTTCATTTGTTTAACATAACCAGGTGACATATGGTAATATGCAAAACACAAAGCTCTTCAGCTAATTCTGCACAAATCCCACTCTCACGTTACTCAGCTTACATAAAGTCTTTCATTCAGTGATTAACTCCTAGCCATACACTGAGTCAAAAATAAACAAACATACAAACAAAAAGAGCAGGAAACTCAATGACTTTATTTTTGCTGATTAAATTTATTTTAAATTTTGAGGTGGCATATGTATGGTGTAAGCTATGCTTCATGTATTTATATGTGATCAAACTCAAACATGTCACTTGTAATGTCAAACATTACTGCCTATATATATATATGTGCCTGCACACACACACACACACACCAGCTTGAATACAAATAAAAGTATTGTCTGGTTTTCTAGGACACTGCATGTCAGAACTATTGCAGTTCAACTGTTTTTATTAATGCAACATGGTGTACTTGTGTTTCACCTTGATTTTCATCAATTACAGTCTGCAGTGGTAGTTGGGTTTTGTCTCCCATAGCTAAAATCCTTGCCTCCCCTTTATTGGAATGTTTATCTTCCTTAGGACAAGCCTGGCAACTTTAAACCACATTTTCAGAATTATAATCACATCACTAAACAATTAAGATCTGAATCTACTGACATGGACTCAAACGTAGAGACATGAACTAATAATCTTGTAACTCGTTTCATGTTTTAACAGCTTCATAAACAGACATGGACTTGTATTCTTGTTTTCATTTCAGCCAGTTGAGTGTTAAAAATAAATATGCACTCAGTTCAGTGAGTTCAAATATTCTTACAACAATTGCTAAATAAGATATTTATGACACCTTTTGTTGTCAGGGTGGGAGACTATAAAAGATCAGGTTTTGCGCCCACCCCATGATAACACACTGAATAACAATTTTCGTTGTTTGGGTCCTCAAATTTAAGTATGCAATCTCTGCATTATGTATCAGCACCAGTCCATGTCATACAACACTGGCTTCTCACCCACTCTTTTTTAAACACTTTTTTCTACCTCTGTGTGTAGTATAGTGCTTGGAAAGGTAGCCCTCTAACCGTTTTGTTGTTGGATAGAGGGTGAGGTGCTAGAATAACATTTTTCTTGGAGCCAACTGTTTTGCAAGGGAATCTGGTGCATATTCAACAGTTACCTTGACTGGTGCACATTCAACAATTAGCTTGACTGGAGGTGGGGGGGTTGCTACCTCCAGAGCTGGACAGTGCTCTAACCACCAGGCTATTCTTAGCGCTCACTTCCTCTACAACTGCCTACTACTTCACCTAAACGTAGAACTGGCCCTGTAAGCACTTGAGCCAATAATAAAATGTATCATCAGTACAATAATTAAAACTATCATCAGTGCAATGACTGATGCAATGTGACTGCAGGTCTTTTCTCACTCGACTCTAACGTTTCTACTCACAATTGCTCCAATGTGATTTCACATGTCTGCTTCTCACTTATCTCAATCTCAGCATCACCATCATCTTCTACAGATTCTTTTTCTTCTCCACTGTTGCTAACCCAATCCTCAGCACTAGAGGCTGCTGAAACTCGATGGACAGAATCATAGCCTCTTTGTTGACAAAGGGAGAGTGCAGAAATGTGTCTGTCTCCAGATTTCAACTGCATCATTATCTGCCTTCTACGTTGGAAAGTTCGGCTGGCACTTGGACAGTAGGACCGAGTTTCTAGTAACAGATTCAAGTAACATTTTACCATAAAAATTTGTATGAAAGTGACTAGCATATGGACAAAAGGACCATGTTTCAAGTAATATTTATTGCTATCAAGTTTATATGAAATGACTGAGTTTAATTATTTAGGTGACCGACTCTTTCCTTAAAAATAGCTAAAAATCTCTTAGAACAGTCATTTCAACATACTGTATATATTTCTATACATATATAAAGATACAAAATAAAGTTTGACAAAAATTACTTGCCAAGGGATGTGACTAAATAGCACAATTCATTCCTTACAAAGGATGTTAATTGTCTCTCAGATCTTTTATTTTAATTTTTGCGACATAGATTAGGGCATTGTTCCCTTATTAGGGATATAACTATGCAAGGTCTTAGCAAATAATTTTTTTCTGTCTGAGATGCAGACATTTTACCTGATAAAATTCCCCGACAATGTTCTATTTTTGGACCTGTTACAACAACAGGATACAGTGGCTTCAATCTGAAACAAAATCATAAAACCTGCACTTTTGTGTCAAATGCAAAATTTTCTCATATTCAACTGAATTCAATTTGTGGCTCCAAAAATTAAATCCTGTTGACATTCCAATAATGAAACCTTTGTAGATAACACGTTAAAATTTTAATCTGACATCGTTAAAGTAACATGTGTTCCTTTTCACAGAATGTGTTATAAAATCACAATATATCAAATAAACTTTCTATTTCAAATTTATACAAAGCACATTGTAATACACAAAAGCCTTTAAAAGCCTATGTAACATACTTTGCATCTTATAAAAAAATCATTGTGAGCATTAAAACACACATTTCAAGATGATATCATTGTACACATTTATGACGCATACCTTCCTTTCAGCAGATGCCCCGTTGGCTGTGCACCTTCATCCCCAGAATATGCAGCTAAAATGCGGCTGACATGGTATGTGGCTACTGCTGTCATCTCCTTCAAGCTTTGTGAGGGTGACTTCAGTTTCGTCTTCTTTCAACAGTTTGCATAACAAAAGCATGGCAAGCATTAAGAATATTTACATAGAGAGAGGGTTGGTTGTGTTTTACTATACATATATATTATATATATATATAGAGAGAGAGAATACTATAAATACACAGATATGCGATCATAAAAGAGAGATGAATTGTGTCATCAACAACAACAAAATCCCACAGTGAAGTACATCAAAATATGACCCTAACACATTTATTGATCTTTTGAGTATGCAAGAGATTCAAACCCCTATATCGCAGGGCTTGTGGATGATGTGTTTAAATGGCATTTTAACATAAATGTTTATATAAATAAAGATACAAACCTCTGCCTCTCTAGGCTTGTGGATGTTGTGTTTAAACGGCGTTTTAACATGAATGTTTGGGTGGGGACCGGGGATGTTTTGAGAGACATGCATGTTTGATGGTGGCCTTTGATATCTGCTTCTGCTCCTGGCAAACAGAAGAATATTTAAATAACTTTTAGAAAAACACAACTTAAAAAGTTATTTCATGATGATGATGATGTCCATTTGTAATGCGCAGGTATCCATTCAGAAGAATGCTCATTGCACAGCAAAAACAGAAAAAATAAATAAAATAAGTAAATAAATAAATAAAACAACAGAGAGGTAAAAAAAATAAAGACAGAAGTGTTTCTTGGTTGTTTAACTCTGTTTTAAGTAAACAGATGGGTCTTCAGTCTTTTCCGAAACATGGTTGCTGAGGTGATGGTGGACAATGAAGATGGCAGAGCATTCCAGTTTAGGTGCCGCATTTTTGAAGGCCCTGGCTCCAGTGTCTTCTTGTTTGTGTCTTCCACTGCTGGGGAGACAGAAGCGTGACTGGGAGCCAGAGCGCAGACCACGTGATGGCTGGTAAGGAGGAACTACCTCTTTCAAAGTTTAAATCTCAATTTTATTCTCCAGAAATATTTTTGAATCAGAAATATCAGTTCAGTTCTGTCCCTTGACCTGTACTAATATATGTGTGCAATGGATGATTTGTCAGTGTGTTGTGTGGTGTCCCTGGTCACAGTCTTGTGTTATGTGGTCTCCTTGAACTGTGCTAGTACTCTAAATGTGTGCAATGGATGATTTGTCACAGTGTCTTGTGCTATGTGGTGTCCTTAACAGAGACCTTACCCATGTTCAGGGGTTAAAAAACCCTGGTTGCCAACGATCTATTCCTAGCCTACGAAATGTGTTGTACTCTTATTTCTTGATTATTACAACTCATTTCACAAAACTAGCCCCTTCATTTTTCTGTGCAACTGAAAAATAGTTGAAAATGAGATCCTTTAATTATATTTTTATATATAAAATTATATCTTAAAAAATAACAAAAATGGGATATTCACCCCAAAGATGAAGTTGGTGAACTGTAGGGTCGGCAGAATGCTGAAGCATGAGACTCAGAATACGCTGGTGTCTGTCTGGCCTCCAAGCCTGCTCTTACACACCGCTGCTTTTCTCTATTGTTTGATGTGTCTGAGGATATTGTGTACATGCATAGCCATCATAATTGTCAAAATTTTCAACCATGTCATTAAGTGGGCAAAACTCATAAGAATTAAATCATGTCAAAGAAATCAGGTACATGGTCACACACATGGTCAAATTCATGTTCTTGAAAGTTATATATTATCATTCTCACATTCACTAACACTCTCTTTCTCACACACACACACACATGCGTGCAATACTTCTAAAAGGATTGCAGAATAAAGTACAATTAAACAAACCCAAGGCTACTTTTTTGTTTTAAATTTCTTGGCATTAAGTTTTTGTTGGTTTGTTTCATTTTATCAAATCGTGCCCAAACAAGTCTTGAAAAGATTGTACGTCTATTTTGCATAAAGCTGGGTTCCAGAAGGTAAGAATCAGTGCTTGCAAGACACACAGGTAGCATAAAGCGCACCATTCTATGTGATGCTGAAAGCATTATACATGATGCTGACACTGTTCTACATGATGATGATAATAACCTTTTACAGGATGCTGACACCATTCTATCTGATGCTGTCTGTCATAGAGATTTGCAACACAAAATCTGTATGCATGATTATCCAACTATCCTTGGTTGCTAAGCCACTTCTGTCATTGGTATGGTGGCTGTCTTTTGCCAGAAACCAAGCTGTCTTGTTTGGAACGAGGCCGAATTTTCTAGTGTCTGATGCAATTTGTTATTAGAGCTAAAACCTTATGAGCCCTTTGGGTATGTGAACATGTAGTCATGGGGTAGGTGGAAAGTCTGGACATCATGAATCAAAGGCAAAGTGGAAACATCTATTCCAATAAAGAGTAATTTCAAAAACAGATCAATACAAAATGGTAACCTTTTACTATAAAGTTCATGTTTCTGGTTTCAAATGTTTACTTGACTAAAGTTTCATTTAACACTCCTGATTTAATTAATTGGGAAAGCAACTAACTGCACACAAAAACAAGCCTTAAGAATATACCCACCTTCATGCTGCAAACTTATTCTTTTTCCATGAGTAGTTGCATCCAATTGCAAGAAAGGTTCAACCTGAAAATATACAATCGAAAGGCCATCATCACAAATTAATCATAAATGGTGTTTATCTTGTTTCCAGCTGGATACTTAATTAAGTGCAAAAAGAGAAGCCATTAACTCATTCAATATGGGTGTCTCAATGCAATTGAGCTATAGCTATGAAGACATTCAAATTCACATTCAGTATGGCTGGTTTGATGTAACTGAGCGGTAGCTATAAAGATGAGTGTATCAATACAATTGAGCTATAGCTATGAAGATGGGTGCATTGATCCAATTGAGCTATATCAGTTACTTAACTTTTTGAAACATCAGTATGCATATAGAATAATTGCATTACAAAAGTGGAATTTTTTCCTTGCTTAGTTTTTGATGATATGAAGTGCTGCACTTTCACCAATGACTGGAAGTTTTGACATTAGACAGTTAGCCAATGGACAGTTACCTAAATGGATAACAATTTTTAAGACTCTTATAGCATCCTTTATAAATGTAGCATACAATAAGACAATTAACAAGGCATTTATAATTTGTACATGTTCGAAAAAGAATACTCAATATCTGGTTTTAAGTGCAAGACTAAGTCAGTTAAGTTTAAGTTTATTCTTAAAGAAGGGTATGGGTTAAGGAAAAGCTTAGATAAAAGTAGACAGTTCGGGCTCGATGGTTCAGATTTTAAAGACAAGTAGTAAGTAAAAGGTCCTATCAAGGTCTTCCCTTAGCTGTTCACTAATTTCTCGAGCTACCCAGCTGAATTTGTAGGATAAGCTGGACAGAGTTGCATTGAAAAATATCTGCCATTTTGTACAGGACTGAAGCTAGAGATGCTGGTTTTGCTCATCAAAATATTTTAAAAAGTGTCAAATTAAATGATAGTTCTCAATTTTCTAACTCCAACTGAATGTTCAGAGTTATGAGAGACTGTAAGTTCAGATGATAAATAACATAATCAACTTTGAACATAGAGGGGAAAAAAGGCCCATGCAGTTACTGAGAGATGTACTTTTGCTATAATAAACTCACCTAAAAAAATTAGTCAACCAAGTGGATATAAAATCTGACTTCACCAACAATTTTATGTGCCAATGATGAATTGGCAAAGTGGTTGATTAGGAAACTTTAATCATTTGCACATTGCCTCATTGTGCTTTGATGGTGGAAAAACTACCCCATTTTATACTGATCATTAATTGTTAAACCAATCAACCCGTTTTGATGTTAATTAACTAAATTAAAACACATCGACCTATTTGTTTGTTTAAACTGAAATAACTTGATTCTTATAACTAGATAAAAATAAACCGAATGCCAAAAATACATGGGTCCCACATATACTTTCTATGGGTCCCATGTACGTGTTTTCAGCATTCTGTGCTGCTAGGGAATGTACCTCATGTGGTTTCACTGGTCTGCTACGTCTTTGATTTTCTGGCTCTGTCTTAAACACACTGGAAGTAAGCGAAGATTGCGATAACACTTCTTTTCTTCTCAGTCTGCCGCGGTTAACACTACTGCAGTCGTCAGCTATACTCCCGGCAGTAGACAAATCATCATGACTGCTTACTGCCGTTAGCAGCTCTAGCTCAGTTACAGTTAAGCTCGGTTCAGCATCATACGGACCGTCTTTTCTCCCGTGAATATCCTTCATTAACTTTTGTGGCTTCTCTGTGCACGAGGTCACAGAGGGAATTTGGGACTTGACTGGCGACTTGCTATCACCAGGCTGGTTATGATACATTTTATATTTCTCATCAACGTGTTACTGTATTGATTTAGACGCACCAGTTAGGACAATCACAGAGCAATAAGTTTTAAAGAATATATTTCATAATGATTGATTATGAATTGCGAGAAAAGCACCTCGGTCGGAGAATGCCACGCTTAACTGAAACTTTCCTTCATACGTAAGTCAGGGTCAGTGAAACCAAGGACCGCCATGTTGCTTGTACCTGACGACACAAAACAAATGTTGGAGTATTTATTATTATAATCACAGCACACGCATAATTTCAGCAGATTATTTAGATTAATTGTTCCGATAACAACAGGTATTAAAATGACTGTTAAACATTTCCAGCGAGCGGGCTCACAGGGCAAAGGGAGATCACTCATGCGAAGCTATGTTCCCTGTTTTCAGGACGTTAGGATCACAAACTAATAATAAATAATAATAATAATAATATAGAACTTATATAGCGCCATATCCTTGTCGTATGGACAAGCCTATGGTTGTACACAAAACAGACGGGAAAAAGAGAAATATTTTATTCTATGACTATTGTAGGCCTACCGTAAAACAGCCTGCAAATTCTTGGTCATAAATGGAATATGGATAAACCAGAATAGCTTGAATGTATCAGGTGATTGGTTTCAAGAAGAGAAGAAATAAAAGGTCCTTCAAGGAGCAGTATATCTAGATTATGCTAGGAGAACTAGACTCAAACTACAGAATTTTCAAGTAATTCTTCACTTGAACAATGTTATAAAATACTTCCACCTTATGATTATCTCCCCTCAATAAAATGTCAGACTGCCCTACAGGTACTTTCCGATGAGCAAATGTAGACAAAATGAGATTTCTAGAAATGAAAGGCTCTGTAGAATCTGTTACAGTTCAGATACGGGGGATAAATTTTATTATCAATTCTACTGTAACAAATTTTCTAATGGAAAGATAATTTATGTCTGAGATTACTCCAGCATTCACAATGCTTGTAAATTCCATTTGTTATCATCAAGAAATAAAAGACTGTGTATGGACTTGTGTATGGTGCGTTTTCAGTGCAGATTTGAAGGATTCAGTTGTAGGAAGGTAGTGGATATGGGAAGGGAGAGAGTTCCGTTGTTTTGCTGCACAGCCAAAAATTCTGTGACCATATGTTGTTGTTCTGGTGACAGGAATAGTTAGGATACGGTCATCAGAGGAAGAGAGGAGTTGTCTGGCCGGGATGTAAGGGATGAGAAGTTCAGAGAAATAATCAGGGCAGGAATCCTCAAAGAAATTAAAACACAGCACAGACAGTTTGTACTGAATGCGAGAACAGACGGGTAGCCAGTGTAGAAAACGAAGGAGAGGAGTGACATATGGTCCCTCGTGGCTCTAAGCACCAGACGTGCAGCGGAGTTCTGTACTCTCTGGAGTCTCTCAATGAGGGATGATGGGCAGCCTGCCAGCAAGGAGTTGCAGTAGTCAAGTCGTGAAAGAACAAACACACAGACAAGAGTGTTGGTAGCACGTGTAGAGAGAAAGTGACGGATGGTGCTGATCTTACGGAGCTCAAAGTAGGCAGACTGACAGACAGACAGCTGTAACATGTTTATCATAATAGCCAGACTGACAGACAGCTGCTACATGTCTTTCGAGTGTCGTGTCATCAGTGACAACAAATCCCAGATTCCTAACAGATGACGTGAAGGTGATGTTGCTGTCGCCCACCTTGATGTGATTGGTCAGACTGACGTGCGAAGGTTGATGTCTTCTTCTATCGCACAAGAGGGCTTCCGTTTTATCGTCGTTTAGTTTAAGCTTGTGTTTTACCATCCAGCCCTTGACATCGCTAATACAAGCTTCTAGAGAGCTAATAGCAGAGTGAGACTCAGCCGGGGTAGTGGAACAGTAAAGCTGCGTGTCGTCAACATAGGACTGATGAGAAACCTGGTGAGACTGGATGCATGATGAAAGTGGTTTAGTGTATAGGATAAACAGAACTGGGCCAAGTACTGAGCCTTGGGGAACACCACAGAGAAGTGGAGCAGGGCGAGATGTTTGACCGTCAACTACCACAATCTGGGTCCTATCAGATAGGAGTTGAACCATGAAAGGGCAGGTCCAGAAATTCCGTAGAGGGTGTGGAGTCTTATGAAGAAGCAGAGTGGTCTATTGTGTTGAATGCAGCAGACAGGTAATCACCACTGTCAAGGGCAGATAATACGTCTGTCGTTACTTTAATAAGAGTGGTCTCGGTGCTGTGAAAGGGTTTATATGCCGACTGAGCTTGTGGGATAAGAGGGTGGTCTTGTAAGTAGGCCCAGAGCTGTGTCAAAACTATTTTCTCTATGATCTTAGAGAGAAAAGACAAGTTGGAGACTGGGCGGTAGTTGTTCAGCACATTGACATCAAGCGTGGATTTCTTAAGAAGTGGCCTCACCAGCGCATCTTTTAACAAAGATGGGAAAACACCTGACGACAAGCTGACATTTACAATATGTGTGATGTAAGGAGGTAAAATATCTAGACACTCGAGAAGAAGGCTTGTGGGCATTGGATCTAACTCGCAAGTTGTTGGTTTAGCTTTTAGAATAACCGCTTTCACATCGGTCTCAGAGACTGGGAGAAACTTGGTCATGGAGCATCCTGGGAGGACATCACAGGAGATGCTGTCAAGCACCAAAACCGAGACAAGTGATGATCGATTGTCTGATATCTTGCTGGTGAAATAATCGCTAAAAACTTGCAGCAGATGTAACACAAGGTAGGCATTTGATTGCAAATGGTAAATAGCTTCTTGGAGGAGGTGCAGTTAATTATTTGGCCCTGAAGATATGATGCTTTAGCCTTGTAAATGCATTTTCCAACACTTCGCGAGTCCAGTCTTCCGCCAAACACGTTCAGCTAGCCGACGAGTGCGCTTCAGGTCACGAAGTTCGACACGGATGTGTGAATACCAAGGCGCACATTTAGACTGGCGCATCAGACGTCGAGACACTGGGTCACGTGGTCATCAACCACTCTGAGCCATATAAGGGGAGGGCCTGGTGAAACGCTCGCTTATTGCCTCTGTGGGCGGGGCACGTGGCAAAGACTGTCTGGGTAGACGCTATATATAAGAACAGTCGGTTGTCGACTGAATACTGTATTTGGAAGCCGCACTGGGCGACGGGTATGAAAAAACTTGCATCAGGTACGATTTGCTCTTCCCTGTTATCAGCTTGCAGTAGAAAGGTAGGGTCCAATGATGCGAGAGCGCGGGATAGCGCATAAAGGGAAACAGGTATTGGGAGACAACGCAGCACAAGGGGAGGGCCTGGTGAAAGGAGAAGGTTTGGAGACACTTTGACATGGGACTGAAGAGTCAAACTAAAAATGTTTTGGCGATTACGCCGTGGAAGATGAGGATCTGGCGATGCATGGGCTGGTGACAGCTATCAGTGAAAAAGAGATGTTCGGGCGATGCAATCAAGGGGAGAGCCTGGTGTTGGAGGAGGGTCTGTTGATGGAGGGTCTGGTGATACTTCTAGATGGGACTGCAGAGTAGAAATTGATACTAGGCCGATGCCATACAAGGGCAGGGACTGGTGTCTTTGATTTTTATGCAGTTGAAGATGAGGGTCTGGTCTGCCAGTCTGTCAACATTTCGTAATGAGCGAGTGGATCTAAAAACTGGCGCCGATGATGGGCATTTGCGATCAAGTTCGATCAGTACACAGTAGTGGTCAGATGAGAGATCGTGGGAAACATCAACTGACTGGACTAAGTGGTCATCAGGTCGATGTATGACCCAGTCCAGGATGTGATCTTTTTTGTGAGTTGGTTGCGACACGGACTGGACAAAACAAAAGGTGAGCAGCATTTCTGACAGTTTGACAGTGTCAGGGTGAGAACTGTTGTCGAAGTGTACATTAACATCTCCGAGGAGTATGGCGGGTCCATTGCTGTAATCCAAGAGATCATGGAATTCCGAGAAAAAAGTAAAGGCTGTGAGTTTGTTCCTGGCGCTAGGAGGAGGTCTGTAGATGCAGAGCAGGTGCATCGAGCAATGAGGAGCCGAAGAGGAGACTTGTACAAATTCAAACGACGTGTGAGGGAACGATACGGCAGTAGTAACAGACAGGTACTTGGCAAGTGATGATCTGTAGATTATAGCAATACCACCACCACGTGTAGGGCGGGGGAAAGATTTCAGGCAGTAGCTCACTGGAGTAAGATCGACACACACGCTCTCGTCACCTCGCTGTTTAAGCCACGTCTCAGTGATGATGAAAATATCAAGGTGGTGATCTGTGACAAATTCTACGATTTCAACTCGCTTCAGTGACTGTTGTGCAGACGATACAGACTGGGCGTTGAAAAGCCCAACGTGGAGGCGAGTGTTCAGTTGTCGTGTGCGGGAAACGTGGCAGTCTCCTGTTCTCAGACGATCATGAGCTTCAGATGAGTGAGATGAGTTATAATCCACGACCTTTAGATGAGTGACGAGCTGTAACCGGCATGAGCTTTAGATGAGTGAGATGAGTTATAATCCATAAGCTTTAAATGAGTGAGTTAGTTAATTGTTGTTTTATGCCACATCAGCAACTAAGGCTATCTCATGGAAAAAAATGTACCTGACCACTCAAAGGTTGACTTAGAAAAATGTAAAGAGTATGGAGATTTCTCTTCCCTTAGTTATATAAAATATAAAAAATCACAGGGCCTATTATATAAGATGAAACATTTGAATGGCCTTTACATATGCCAGGATTGATTTCGAAGAGTGACAAAAAGGTCAGCGAGAGTCTGTGCTGTAAAATAGTTTTGACGAATTGTAGCGAGTTTTGAACAGGAGAGAAGTAAATGTTCTATAGTCAGAGGGCCGAGACACCAAGGACAGGGGGGAGGGGGGTTCTCCTGCAAGCAAAAAAGTGATAAATGTGTGTCCAGTTTTCAGTCTATTTATAATCATTGTTTCTCGTCAGTTTAGAGATTCTCGTGTTATGCAGTCTGAAAGTTTTGGAAAAATAGCATGAAGTTTGTTGTGCTTCATGGAGTCCCAATGAAGCTGCCAAAGTTGTGAGAAATACACCTTCACAGAAGCGAGCCAGTCTGAGGCAAATGTTGTATGGACCACAAGTTTTTGCTGAAGGGTCCTTCCGGCTGCCTCATCAGCTTGAATGTTTCCTGGAATACTGGAACCCAAATAAAGATAATGTCAATATTTTCTCTTTGTAGTGAGGATAGAAGTTTGAAAAAGTGAACCAACAGCGGATGATCCAAGCGTTGAGAGTGAAGTGCAAGTAAGGATGACAAGGAGTCTGAAATGACCAAGAAATTTTTGTCTCTAGGTGTGCAGATGTACTGTAAAACAAGTAGAAAAGCTTTTAACTCTGCAGAAAAAATGGAGCTGTGGCCTTCCAAGCGAGGTGTCAGAGGTGGTGTGGAAATGTCCATCGGCACTGCTGCAGCTGCCACAATTTCTTAATATGCTCGTCAGTGAGATGCCTTGATAGTTATCTGGGTTATTTGGATCCTCCGTCTTATAGGTTGGGATAATTATTGATTTTGTCCACTCTTCTGGCCATACTCCCTGGTCATATATACTGTTAAATAGTGTTACAAGAAAAAGTACTATGGTAGTAGAGGATGCTTTTAGCATTTCGCTTACAATGCCAGTAGTGGGTGATCTAAACGTTGAGAGTGAAGTGCAAGTAGGGATGACAAAGAGTCTGAAATAACTAAGAAGTTTTTCTCTTTAGATGTATGGATGTACTGCAGTGCAAGTAGAAGGGCTTTTAACTCGGCAGAAAAAATGGAGCTATGACCTTCCAAGCGAGCTGTCAGCGGTGGTGTGGAAATGTCCATCGGCACCGCTGCAGCTGCTACAGTTTCTTTTTCAGTATTTTTGGATCCATCAGTGTATATGTGACAAAAGTCAGGATAGTCTGAGACTATTTCTCTGAAAAGTTGCTTATAGACTATGTCAGGGGTTTCACCTTTTTTTTTAACCTAGAGGGGGTTCACCTGCCTCTGCATATAGACTGTGTAGGTTTGCGAAGGTTTAAGAGTGGATTTTTGGGGAGTGGCGGTAATTGTGGTTTGGGATTTTGTTGGTGGTTTTTTGATGAGTGCGTATGGGTGCACATGCTGAAGGTCGGGTTGAAGTGTATGCTGGGATTGGATTGGTTGAGGGGTGGAAGGTTTGGGCTGCTGTTTGTTCTGTAGGTGGAGGTGGCATGAGTGTGTGTGTGTGGGTTTGGGGGTTTCTGTGTGTAGCCATGTAATGTCTGTTTGGCATGATGTAGATTTTACCGAGTGCCGGGAAACCACCCCTGCAAAAGAGGGGTTTCCGGCTGTTTATGTGGAGACTTGAAGGTTTCCCAACACGCGCCGACGTGCCTCTGGGTACGACAAACCTTGCTCTGCTTTTATCCGCTGGATTTTATCTTCCTCCTTCCAACAAGGACAGTCTCGGGAGGAGGCTGGGTGACATCCAGCACAATTTGCACATTTGATTGTTTCATGACAATCATTTGGGGGGTGAGATTCGCTGCTCTTTACACAGCGTGCTTCTGATCTACAGGTAGATGAACCATGTCCATATCTTTGACACTTGAAACAACGTAAAGGTGAGGGGATAAAAAGTGCCACCTTCACCCGAAGATAGCCAATGGCAACGGAGTTTGGAAGGTCTGGAATACAGAAGGTGAGGAAATATGTGTTTGTGGGAATCAACTTTCCATCTTTCTTAAGGGTGACCCTATGTACATGGGATACACCCTGCTGAGACAATTCAGTACGTATGTCTACTTCTGACAATCCAGCAAGATCTCTACACCTGATTACTCCTCTAGACGAGTTTAAAGTTTTATGAGGTGTCACTTTTATGGGGCGGGCGACAAATTGTTTTCCGTCCCATTTTCTTAAAGCTTCTGATGCTTTTTGATTTTTGCATTGGACTAGGAGTTGTCCAGATCTGAGCTGCTTTATTGACAAAAAGTTAGAAGATATGTCTTGTAAACCTTTCTGGACGGCAAAGGGGGACAGTCCCGAGATAGGTTTCTCCGGATCCCCACAATCAAATAACGTGGCCATGCTCTTTCTACAAACTTTGTCAAGTCATCACGTGCCTCCTCCTCACTGTCTGAGGAATTGTCATCAAAAGGTCGAGAGCGTTTTCCAGGATGTGAGAATTTTTTAGCCACGAGAAAAGATGAAGGTTCATTTCTCCTGTTCCCCACCCAACTCGGAGTCCAACTAGGGGATGCAGCCGCGCGGTACCACATGGGTATATCCAGCAGGGCTGCACCAGGGCTACAGGAGAAGTATACTCTGACCCACAAGGATGTGAAACAGATTGACCCAGGCTGCAGCCTTCTAGCAAAGCTATGGCATTGCACGACCAGCCGATTGATTGGTGCGGGACAGCACCAACCTCCCATCTAGGAGAAGTCTGGAATGTTGGTATGATGGGCCACAACCCATCAGTGACCTCAGCCTCCAGGATCCCATCCTCCCCCGACAAAGGTCGCTCTGCACGGCAAACCCAGGGGGCCTAAAGAAAGCCACTGAGAAAGCAGAAACTATAAAAGAAAGAGATATTTGGGAAGCATCGAAAAAAAAGACCAATAGTATACAAAAGGAAAAATGGCAGTGAAGGAGATAAGTGTTTTGACGAAAAGCAATAAAGGTGAAAGGACTATGAGACAGAAACAAGTACAGTGAGGAGGAAAGAGGCAGGCCACTCTGTCACCCATCCAGAGAGAGGTTGGGTGTCCACCCCCAGCACTAGAAGCCGGGCCCATGGGGGCTTTTACATGAGTTATAATCCATGAACTTTAGATGAGTGAGATGAGCCTCCATTTAGTACAAGGATGTCTAGAGGTATTTCACAATACAAAGGGGTGGAGCGAGTTGCCATAGCTGTGACAGGTAGATTACACAACAAGTACAGACATGGCCACTGACTTCCACACAAAGTGTTCTCTGCTCTACTAATCACATCTTCCACATAAGTATAGACCTGTCTTAACCCTTCTATATCCTCCATGTAAGTATTGACTTAACCCTTCCATACAAAGTCGTCTTTCTTGGGCTTCTGTACTGTAAACTACAAACTGATACTGAAAAGAAGAAATGGAGATTTTATTCACAAATACTGTCGAAGGAAAATCAATTTTCTTACAAATCAGCGTCAAGAAACAATTTGTCATTTGTTCCATAAAATATATATGTTTGCAAATGGGCAAACTTTTTTTTTGTTTTTTGCAGTAAGACATTTGTTAAAGAAAACTGAGAAAGTTAAACGAGAAGCTTAAAAACTTTCCAATTAAACGCACTTGAAGCACCTTACATTAGCAAGATGGTTAGCCTGCACACAGCACTTCAGACACACTATATATAATACTTGTAATATCGTCAACGTTCATGACATGTAAATGCTTATAGTAAGAGACAAGAACCCCGTAGAACAATCACGACGCTGTATGCTTAGTCTGATTTTAATAAACATTAAAGCAGGTAATGTTCAACTTCAAGGTTATTACCAATCACAAGTAGAACAGCGAAAATCAAATGTCAACCCCAACAACAATAAAAACAGAAAAGTAGCTGTACACTATCCCCCGCTACTGAGGTAAACAAGTGGACACACATGGCCCGGTCTTCTGCCAGCAAACAACGTGCATGAAATTCTGCTGCTCTGCTCTGCACTGCACTGCACAGCCTTCACCACTCTCCACATGCTCTTTGTCAAACTTGACTGCTTCGACTTTGTCGGCACCTTCATTTTAGTCACACATTTCGACAAGTAGGTCTCCTGTGCTGGGCTATACAATGCAGTCATAAATAAAGCAAATATGAAAGAAAAAATTAGATCTTTGAGAAATCAGCTGATTTGTTCAGCATACTCAATACTGTCTGTACAACACAGGGATCAAGCATGAACACGTCTTAGTGTATGTGTGCATGCATACATCATTTGTGTTTTTAATATCACAGATCTATTGCGCCTTACACTACGACAAGTCACACTACTATATTTTCATATCTCCTCGTGATATAGCTCCTAGACATTTAGTACCTTCAGGTGATAATGTGGGTGTAAGATATCATTACCATCACTACAGGGCATACTACTATATCCATATCTGTCATATAACTCCTAGACATTTAGTACCTTCAGGTGATAATGTGGGTGTAAGATATCATTACCATCACTACAGGGCATACTACTATATCCATATCTGTCATATAACTCCTAGACATTTAGTACCTTCAGGTGATAATGTGGGTGTAAGATATCATTACCATCACTACAGGGCATACTACTATATCCATATCTGTCATATAACTCCTAGACATTTAGTACCTTCAGGTGATAATGTGGGTGTAAGATATCATTACCATCACTACAGGGCATACTACTATATCCATATCTGTCATATAACTCCTAGACATTTAGTACCTTCAGGTGATAATGTGGGTGTAAGATATCATTACCATCACTACAGGGCATACTACTATATCCATATCTGTCATATAACTCCCAGACATTTAGTACCTTCAGGTGATAATGTGGGTGTAAGATATCATTACCATCACTACAGGGCATACCGCTATATTTTCATATGTGTGCATGACACGACTTCCAAATGTTTACTATGTTATGTCTTCAGGAGACAAAGTGGGCGAAAGATATTATTACAAAGCATTTTGTTATTCATTGGAAGCTGCCATCTTGCCACAGACGTCATATTACCACCTGACGGCTAGTACAGAATGACAGGACTGTCAACTGCATGCCATGCTTGCTATCATCAGTGATGTCACAAGGCATCTTGCACACAGACATCATATTACCACCTGACATCTAGTATTGTATGACAGGACTGACTGACAACTGCATGCCATACTTGCTATCATCAGTGACGTCACAAGGCGTCTTGCATACAGACATCATATTACCACCTGACATCTAGTATTGTATGACAGGACTGACTGACAACTCCATGCCATACTTGCTATCTTCAGTCACAAGCCGTCTGGAGTGAGTCACATTCTCCTACTCCTTACTATCAAATGACAGAAGAATTTCTGTTATTTATTTATATTTATAAATGTTTGTTCTCCGTTTACTGGCCTAAGCTTTCAACTCACTAGCATTAGTCTTGCCTGGTCACCACACTTGAATTATTCAACTGTTCATCATCTGTGCTTTGCTCAAGCTGCTTCTCATTTCCAGACACATACTCACTCATGGCTTTCACAAGCCTGATGATCCTGTTCACAGGTCTAATGATCTTGCTTACGAGCCTAAAGATTCTGTTCACAAGTCTCTTCTCTCTGATCTTTTTCTAACCAGACATCAAACAGATACTAATGGTTCAGCTGCTCTACAATATCTTCAGAAATTGGCTGGCCTGGACGGATGTACCAGGGAGAGTCAGTTCCTATCGTCTCCTTCATACAGATGCATAAACAAGCCGATTCATACCCAGGAACATGTCAACACATGCGTGTACACATACCTAAATGTGCCTCTGTGCCCCCCACTGAATAAAACTTTGAAGTACAAAAGCACTTAAAAACATAAAACAGTGAAACCTAAAAGAGTGTTAGAAGTACAATAAATTAATGAAATGAAAGAGTAATCAGAATAGTCATGGTTTTAAAGGCCTGAACCCTTCTGATGTAATCTTTTCATTTTATACATAAAATGAAGCCACATTTAACAATCTGGAGATCACAACACTAAACAAATCTTATCTCTTCTAGCTGTGCCAGCAGGCATTTCAACAAAGCAAACTCATTTTCACCCAGTCTCTCTCTCTCTCACATTCCTGCATGCATGCATGCACACACACACACACACATGCATGCACACACACACATGCATGCACACACACACACATGCATGCATCCACACACACACATGCATACACACACCTTTTGCAAGATACTTGTGTGCATGCACACAAATATACATATGTACATTTTCAGACACTTTTTAAAAAAAGTTTAAATAACCAGCTTACACAACAGACCACTGCATTTTAAAGAGATCAAAGTCTGCACAATGCAGATCAAAGACCTCAGAGTGCCATGTAGGCTAGAAAGATGAAGAAAATACACATGTACACATACTGACACAAGTATATTTGTTCCTAAAGGTATCATGTCTTCTCCTCATTGTGACTAAAGGCAACACAAAGCACGCCTTACTTACTTCTGTTTTACAAATGGAGCTTATTACCTAAAAGACTGCTCTCACTCCAGGGGCAAGTTGCACAACATGTTTCTAAAGCTTCAAGCTGTTCTAAAGAGACAAACTTGAAACAGTTTTATTTACAACATCGCTTCTATGTTGTGTGCTGACGGGAACAAAAATCTTGCTTAAACAATGTTATCTTATTTAAAACAACTTGAGTTCTAAAACTGTGTTGTGCGCTATGTTACTATAAAAATGATTATCTAAATAGATAACCAAAAAGTGTTTAAAATTAGAAATGTGCTGTGCAACTGGCCCCAGGCAGTTATTTGATAGAATAAAACACACCTACTACCCCAACTCTTGCTTTTCCAGCACACCATCACTATTCCACAAACACAATCCCCTTTTTCTACAACTGCACCTCTTCCATATCTGGAAGCTGAAGTCTTTTTCAGTCTCCTAGGGATTTCTTCAGCTGTTTTACAAATCTTATGTAGGGAGTATGCTAGTTTATCTGTTCTTACAATATTTTACCTGTGAAGGACGAGGGCAGCTTCAATAATGTATGCATCTGCTACAAAACTATTAGGATGGCACAGAGTGATCTTCAGATATTTTTGAAAGTGTCTGCAATTCCATGTGATGATAGGCATGTCCTGTCAGGCCACCGATTCTATGAAGCCGCATGCAGAACCAACAGATTGAGGCTCCCCTTGGTTGTTTCGGCCATGCAACTTCTGAATGCTACTGTGTGAAAATGAGTGTAGACTCTCTGCAAGTCTCAATCATGACTGTATGCAGGTTAGTCTGGTGGAGCAGGTGTGAATGTGTTGTGGTATTTGCTGCTGTTGTTGTGCTGTGTGTGTTTCTAACCCTTACCTGATCTTACTGACTCCACAACTCCTCCCATTTTCTACCACCACTGACCAAAACACAGGAGAAAAGAATAAACCCAGCAGAAACCCCACAAGAAGAATTTGTCCCTAAACTTTACATGAAGCCTTTCTGGTAATACGACAGCTCCCAACTGACAGGAGTGCTTCCACTTTGTGCTTCAGTTGTGTTTACTCTTACACTACTGGATGACAATATTTGCAAAGAGTGGGAGGTTCTTGGCTGAGTTTGCCGACACTGCTGCTCATGCTCACAGATTACACCATACAGAAAATATAGCTTTTCATGCTTTACAGAAAATAACAAACTTAACTCATTTCAAATATGGTAAATACTTGATAATGCTGAATACATTCGAAATTTGATTTAGATTTCTTAGAGCACAACCAGCTTAGCTGGTTATGATGGAAAGAGTAAGTACAGACAACAAAACTCTTTGATTGGATTTAGATATCCACGCGCCAGCATGTTCACACTGCTTCATTCAACTTACAACATTGACACCTGCCGTGTCCCTTACAGCACGTCTCTTGCGTGTAGTTAATTGTTCGTGAACTAAGACTGTGTCAGTATGGCTACATATGCCAAGTAATGGATCCATCAGCAGGTGTAATTTCTATCTCTGATGAACACATGCCATTCACTTTCAGGAATGAAAGGTAACTGTTATTTAAGAGCAGAAACAAAATGAATGTTCATGCACCCTATGGTCTCAAGGCCATTTGTGTACTAACTGGCAGCAAATGTTTATTCTGCAAATTAAATCTACAGCTTGTTGCTGGCATCACATGCATTTTCAGACTTTAACCCTGTCTGTGCTGACTTTGAAGTGACCATCAGCACTACAGTTCCAGACTTTATCTTCTGTTATCTATTTTGTCTGTGCTGATTTCTTGAAGTGACCATCAGCACCACTGTTTCCTTTGGTTCTCACCATTCCTCTGCCCTTGCCGTCAGTTGTCCCCCCTCTTGCTGGCCAGAGTGAGGTGGCAAACTTAGTCTCAGAGCTGGTGTTCTCACCATTTACAGCTGACGGGCAGCCCGTTTCTTTCTTGCCTTTGGGATTATGGAGGGAATTCTTGCAGACAATAGTAGAGTGGAGAGAATTTCCTTTTGACAGGTAAATTGACGTCTGAACCACTGGCACACAACCCGGCTTGCTTTCATTCATCTGCTGCTTACCATGAGGACAGGGCAGTTTTTTTTCATCCAGATTTTGTGTGCCAGTTAGGCATGCCAGTTTAACTTGGTTGGGCTTCTTCAGTTGGCTGGTGTCTGGCAGTAGCTTTGGCACGACATCAGTTTCAGCACCTTCACCACAAGCACCACCACCACCACTCAGTGAACCAGTCTTTCTTTTTCCAGCATGGGTGTATCCCAAGGTCGTCACCTCGGTGGGACAAGAGCAATCTATGCTCTTGTCTGCTAGGTAAGGTGAAGAATTGACTGAATTCATCTTTCCTGCTGTCTGCTCACAGCTGGAAATTGATCCTTTAAAGCACATTAATGGTGGTGGTAGTGGTGGTGGGGGTGGTGGCGGCGGCGGCGGTGGTGGTGCAGATATTGCTGGTAGTAAAAAAGAACACTGAGGAATATTTTGAGGTGTAGAACAATTGGTAGAACTCAAAGAGCAGCCACTATTTGCCTGTGTCTTGTTGGATGCTACATGCATGATGTTAGGTGCAGGTATAGCTGCCATATTGCCGCTGTCTGAGCCCCACCGTCGATGTTTACTGATGGACGCTCTAGTATCAGCTCCACCCCCATCACCACGAACACCACCAGCAGTCAGTCCAAACAGAAGGCCGGCTGCTGTTGTGAGAGATGCTTCCTGAGAACAATGGCCAGGGCTTAGCTGCAGGTCAACTGAAGACTCTTTGGAAACCTTGTTTTTCTTGCGTTTCTTCTTCCTGGTTACTGGACAGTCTTGCACTGAGCATGCAAGCTGGCTTTTATAAATGGACACTGTCAGTGAAAAAGAAAATGTACAATGGCCTCATCCTACATGTTCATAACACTGTATATACACACGCATATAGAAATTGTTATAAAGTGAGAGGCAACATGCTCAACCCTAATCCTTACACGTGACTTACTCAATTGTGTCCCTCCACACCACAGCTAATAATAATATTCACTCAAGTTTATCAGCACTGTGACTTACTCAAGTTTATCAGCACTGTGACTTACTCAAGTTTATAAACAATGTGACTTACTCAAATTTGCCTCACTTCCTCCTTTCTTCAACCCTTGACCCTTCTCTGCAGCAACCTGCTTGGTCACACCACAATCAGAGTTGTGGCGTTGTCTTGTTGAGAAGGCTGGGAGAGGCTGTCGTGGCATGGTGTCCAAGAGTAAACGGACATCTGGATGGACTGGAGCAGGCTTAATGCTGCGTAATAGTGTTATGAGAATGATGACCAGCAGAATAAAGTCAAAGGTCAGAGATAGCATCTGTCGTTGTGTTGTCTGAGAAACAAACAAACAAACAGAAAAGTTAAAAGCCCGCTGCATTGCTGGCATCATCTGCCTGTAACATCTTCAGTGTTAATCTAAGTGCCTATAAAACTGAAGCAAGCCTTGTAGACTTCTGGAATTCTCTGCAGGGATACTCTAATTGTAGAAGAAACTCTAGTAGTAGATCATAAAAATTACCCACCGCAAAAGTTCTGTAAAATAAGACAGTCATATAAAATCTCTCACCATAAGTGCAGAGTGATTTAATAGGCAGTGATCAGATTTCATGACTTAAGGAAACAATATATTGCTATTACTAAATAATGCTGATATTAAGTCTCAAAGAAGACAATGTTAAGGCAAACATAAAAACCCTGCAACATGTGTAGGTGCAGATGTAAATAATACAACACAAAAGTTTGTGTACCTACAGTAAAAAAAACACAATAGTGACAAAAGTTTGTCTACATACAGACACATTATACAGTGACAAACGTTTGTCTACATACAGACACATAATACAGTGACAAACGTTTGTCTACATACAGACACATTATACAGTGACGAAAGTTTGTGTACTAAAAACAAACCTAATACAGTGACAAAAGTTTGTGTACCAAAGACAAACATAATACAGTGACAAAACTGGGTACATACAGGCACACATAATACAGTGACAAAAGTTTGTATAGATACTGACTGACTGACTGACTGACTAAGGGTTAGTGAGACAGAGGGAGAAAAGGCTCACTTGATGTGAGACAAAGGAAAAGCGTCTGATTTTATCAAGCAGTTTCTAGATGGAATAATTACAGAGGTAATTCTAGGATTTCAAAAAGAGGGGCCCTGGGGCCCTCTCAATGGAAAAAAGAGCCCCTTCAAATGAAACAAGGGGTCCCTCGAAACAAACACATTTTCAATGCTTTTTCCAATAAATATTTGGTATACAACAAAATACTTTATTAATCACAAGAAGTTGAAGATTAATCATATAGATATCTTTTTCTTCTATATCGATAAATTATCTTTCATCATCATTAGTTTATCATACCATCCTAAATTTGCAAACCAATTAGTCTTTGTGTCTATTTCATTGGGCTATGAGCTCATGTTTAGACACTTTTCATATCTCATTAGTGCAGGGGTTTAAATGTTTCTCCTCAAGGCAACTTCTACGAGAAGACTTTATTAGGTTTTGATGGCTGAAGCCCACTCTCACACCCTGCATTGTGGGATAGCATAAGGAGGCACAGGTTTTCAAGAACCAGCAAATTGGGAAATGAATACCTGTAAAAATAAAATAACAGTTTAAACAGCTTGTGGAATCTCTCTGATATGCATTCTGCATTACAGTTTCTTTGACCACAATCCATTCCTCTAAACATGCTGCTTTGTTAAGCAAGATTTTACTGAATTTGCTGCCCACTTGTGCTTGTTTTCCAAAGAAATCTGTTAAGATATTTAATTCTTTGTCTCCATAGGGTGTTCTGTCTTCTGTAGACAGGAAAAAGATGGGGCGCATGGAAAGAACTAAAAAATCCAGAGGCAACATCACCTGCATCTTTTGGGAACCTGTCATTAATGTTCTTGCACAGATTGTCGCAAAAGCAACCCTGACAGCTTCTATGTCCTGTGATGTATCAAGTTCGCAACCTGTTATTTGTAAGTGTTATATAATACCGCCGGCATAAGTTCCGAAAAGGTCATGAGGGCAGAAATAAATTAGAATTGAAAATAGTTTGAAAACTGAAATCTTTTTGAAGAATTTCTGCCTCCAAAGAGTGTCTGTGGTCGGAAGTCTGAATGTCTCTGCAGCGTCCTGATTCGGTTGTAAACGCGTTATTCTGATTGTTTTATGCACACTTTACATCTCATGTCTTCCTCCTTGTTCATTAGCCAAGGCCATTTTTTCAGCCATTCACACTGAAAGTTTCTCTGGATGCGTGTTTTTTTATGTGAAGTCTCTGCCTATTTCGTTGTCTACATTTTCAGTTACAACAATGTGTGCGGCACACTCTGACGAGTTTCTGTTTCTTTTTGTCCTTGTCGATTTCTACTTTACGGGACATCTTCTACTGTTCTTGTCGCGAAGGAAAATAATAATAATAATAATAATGTTGGCTTGTATAGCGCCAAATCCTGGCCTGTGGACAGCTCAAGGCGCTGACGTCAAAAAAATAAGATGACGACAAAATGTGGGTGTGTAGCGGCCCGTCTCCTCCACGTCACAGGGCAGCGTCACACACAGCAAGAACACAGTCCTCAACACAAATATCCAACATGTCATACAAACCGAATACACTCCATAGAACAAATATCCAACATGTCATACACTCCACAGAAAATGCAACATCCAACAGAAGGCACAAGTTTCACTGGAACGCCAGCACACGCTCAAGTTCACTGATGAAAACATGAATCCCACACCACCGCGCAAGTCATGAAGTCCAAATCCAACAAGACAGTATCAAAGGCCATCATCGACTAGCACAGTGTCCAAGCCAGTTGTCTGCACGCAAATGTCCAGTTTCTGAAATACCCTCTTCAGCCGTCCGTCCAGTGTCGGGAAAAGGCTGTCTATCAAGATCAGGCGGATGGGGTCGGATCGCAACACCTCTTTCATGGCCCTGCTGAGAACACCATCCCGCAACAGCTGCAGGCTGTTTCAAGTGGACGTCCTCAACATGCAGCAGTCTTGTAGAGGAGCAAGGATGACGACTTCATCATAATAAGGGTTGCCGAAACTCAAAATACGACGGACGATACAAAAAAAAAAAAAAAAAACGACAAAAACGACAGAGAGCCATCCCCTCAAGCCAGTTAGGCGAAGGGACGTCACTCTCTAACAGTCGCGTTCACTTCACTTTCAACTCGCTTGCTTCCGATACCCTTTGATCTCTCCCGTCCGAAATGTTTTCGCTGTGGGCTCGTCAAAAGGTTGCAGATGGATAACAACTCGTCAGTTTGGAAACTGTCCAGTCATTAGCGTAGATTCTAGTGGGTCGGTTTCAAACCAGCGCGAAGAATGACAACAATTTTTTTTTGAGTGCCGCATCACGTGTTCAAAAGCGGGCCAGCCACGGGATTTTTGCGGGTGCATGGTCGCGCTGACTTTCAGACTATGCGCCCCTAAGCAAAATTTTGCGGGAATTCCGCAAGGCCGCAGCCTAGAATTACCTCTGTAATTATATTCAACGACTTAATATTTTAAGAAATCCCTACACAAACCCAGTGCACAACTGAACAATACACTTATACACTTGATTAAAAAAAATTGTCCCATAAATTTTATCAGACTAACTCCATGGTCAGCCCTACCTGGTCTGTAAAGATGAACAATCTGTCTTGACCTGTTCTGTAAAGATAAACTACCTGCTCTATAAGAGTAAGGAGATATATACTACCTGCTCGGTAAAAGAGTCAAATCTGTCTGAAAGGTGCTGCACCACAATGGTCAGGTTATCCAGCCGTGTCTCTAGCAGAAGAATCTTTTCCTCTTGTGCCTCATTCTGAATTTCAAAGGACAACATTAACAATTATTCTCACAAAGAAAATGGAGAACAGAATGCTGTCCATTATGCAAAGAGCTAGAAAAAAATAGTATACGGATGCTTCAGATTTAACATCTTAACTTTAATATGAAAACAGGAATGTTTTTAAAAAGTCAAACTAAGATGGCAACTTTAAGCAAGTACTTTAGTTTGTAGCTAAAATATAGCATAACGTTATTAGCATTATTCTTAGGTGTACTGATTCCAGGAAATTGCAGAAAAAAACTTATCTTTTATTTTATTTATAAGTTTGTTTTCACTCACTAAGAACAGAATCCTATAGACAGAAAAAGCCTGTCATCTCAACATTTATTCATTCACTCAGAGTTAGCACTGCAACAAGGTATCCTCTAGCAAGAAAGGCCTCAAAGTAGAGCCATCATGGAAAACATGACAAAAAACACTGCATGACACCTGCTGCTGTGATGAAGTGGTAGTCGTGTTAAGCTATAGTAAAGCTGACAATGGAAAACGTTGCACAACACCTGCTGCTGTGATGAAGTGGTGGTCACGTTGAGATGGCTGATTGTCTTGTTTAGCATCTTCATCAGGTCATCATTCTGCTTTTTGAAGCGTGTACTGAGCTCATCTAAAAACCTGCCACGAACAGATACAAGACTGGATCACTTGACCTGCTATTTACAGTACACAAGACAGGTTCCCTCTGATGAAACTATTAGGCAGATTTAACGTTTTCTGTATTGAGTTTTTAAATTGTGTGATGCTGGTCTTCAACAAGATGTATAAAAATAACAGATTGTTCTACAACAAGTGATGTTTTTGTGGGTACGTTCATGTACACACGTGTACTATAGGGCTGCTCATTATTTCTGTACCCCACAGCGAAGACTTTAGCTCTTACTATAAAAGCTGATGACAATGGTATTTAGATGTTTGTATTTATATATTGAAATACAGACTACGTACTTTTAATATCATATATTTAATGACCCAATGTATTTTTTTGAACACTGATGACTTACCCCTTGACAGGAACCCAATGATGGTGTCAATAAATGATATAAATCTCTGCTTTTTCTTTTCAGGGAGGGCGGTCTTTTTGTATCAATTGCAGGTATATACAATCTGTGCTCAGTGAATAGTGATATCTATATGTATATATGCACATGAATGTTGTAAATATGGGTGTATTTATATACATTTGTCAAGTAAACATTTATGCATGTATAAGCACTGTGAATAAAAATATAAAACACATATCTAGGTTTCTTTCAATGACTATTCATACTCTGGCCTCAAAGTTACAGCTGGAGCTAAAGAATGAGGAGACACACGTTAAGATAAAGAAAACAAAGTTTATAGAAGAAAAGATGCAAGAGACCCAATGCATACCTGCTACTGAGAGAGACATTCAGTTCCAGTGCCTTGATGCGATTTGTCAGTCTCATTAAGGCTGTCTCTCGCTTGGCACTAATGGACAGAGGAATGTGAACAAGGTCCAGGTCACTGCTTTTCTTATCTGTCACATTGTGTGGCATTGATGTTGTTACACCTAAGCCAGAGCTAGCAAGAGAGTCCCCCTGTGCCAACTGTGCAGTCCCTCCAGCTGTAGCTCCCTGAAACACCCACACACTAATGATGTAGTACAGCACACTGAAACACCCACACACTAATGATGTAGTACAGCACACTGAAACACCCACACACTAATGATGTAGTACAGCACACTGAAACACCCACACACTAATGATGTAGTACAGCACACTGAAACACCCACACACTAATGATGTAGTACAGCACACTGAAACACCCACACACTAATGATGTAGTACAGCACACTGAAACACCCACACACTAATGATGTAGTACAGCACACTGAAACACCCACACACTAATGATGCAGTACACAAATACCAACACACTAATGATGTAGTACAGCACACTGAAACACCCACACACTAATGCTGTAGTACAGCACACTGAAACACCCACACACTAATGATGCAGTACACAAATACCAGCACACTAATGATGTAGTACAGCACACTGAAACACCCACACACTAATGCTGTAGTACAGCACACTGAAACATCCACACACTAATGACGCAGTACACAAATACCAACACATTAATGATACAGTACAGCACACTGAAACACACACACTAATGATACAGTACAGCACACTGAAACACACACACTAATGATACAGTACAGCACACTGAAACACCCACATACTGCTGATACAGTACACTGAAACACCCACACACTAATGATGCAGTACACAAATACCAACACACTAATGCTACAGTACAGCACACTGAAACACCCACACTAATGATACAGTACAGCACACTGAAACAGCCACACACTAATGATGTAGTACAGCACACTGAAACATCCACACACTAATGATGCAGTACACAAATACCAGCACACTAATGATGTAGTACAGCACACTGAAACACCCACACTAATGATACAGTACAGCACACTGAAACACCCACACACTAATGATGCAGTACAGCACACTGAAACATCCACACACTAATGATGTAGTACACAAATACCAACACACTAATGATACAGTACAGCACACTGAAACACCCACACTAATGATACAGTACAGCACACTGAAACACCCACACACTAATGATGCAGTACACAAATACCAGCACACTAATGATGTAGTACAGCACACTGAAACACCCACACACTAATGATGTAGTACAGCACACTGAAACATCCACACACTAATGATGCAGTACACAAATACCAACACACTAATGCTACAGTACAGCACACTGAAACACCCACACTAATGCTACAGTACAGCACACTGAAACACCCACACTAATGATACAGTACAGCACACTGAAACAGCCACACTAATGCTACAGTACAGCACACTGAAACAGCCACACTAATGCTACAGTACAGCACACTGAAACAGCCACACTAATGCTACAGTACAGCACACTGAAACAGCCACACTAATGCTACAGTACAGCACACTGAAACACCCACACTAATGATACAGTACAGCACACTGAAACAGCCACACTAATGCTACAGTACAGCACACTGAAACAGCCACACTAATGCTACAGTACAGCACACTGAAACAGCCACACTAATGCTACAGTACAGCACACTGAAACACCCACATACTGCTGATACAGTACACTGAAACACCCACACTAATGCTACAGTACAGCACACTGAAACACCCACATACTGCTGATACAGTACACTGAAACACCCACACACTAATGATGCAGTACACAAATACCAACACACTAATGCTACAGTACAGCACACTGAAACACCCACACTAATGCTACAGTACAGCACACTGAAACACCCACACTAATGATACAGTACAGCACACTGAAACAGCCACACTAATGCTACAGTACAGCACACTGAAACAGCCACACTAATGCTACAGTACAGCACACTGAAACAGCCACACTAATGCTACAGTACAGCACACTGAAACAGCCACACTAATGCTACAGTACAGCACACTGAAACACCCACATACTGCTGATACAGTACACTGAAACACCCACACACTAATGATACAGTACAGCACACTGACCCACCCACACACATAATGACACAGTACCGTACACCAAACATCCACACACTGACACAGTACACAATGACACACTAATGATACAGCACACTGAAACACCCACACTAATGAACAGTACAGCACACTGAAACACCCACACTAATGCTACAGTACAGCACACTGAAACACCCACATACTGCTGATACAGCACACTGAAACACCCACACACTACTGTCACAGTACATGCACACTCACACACTAATGATACAGTACACTAAAACATCCCCACACTACTGTCACAGTACATGCACACCCACACACTAATGATACAGTACACAATCACCCACACACTGATACAGCACACTAAAACACCCACACACTACTGTCACAGTACATGCACACCCACACACTAATGATACAGCACACTAAAACACCCACACACTAATGACATAGCATACTAAAACACCCACACACTGACACAGTACAAACCACCCCCACACTAATGATACAGTACATTGAAACACCCACACACTAATGATACAGTACACTAAAAAATCCCCACACTAATGATACAACACACTAAAACATCCCCACACTAATGACAGTACACAATCACCCACACACTAAAACACCCCCACACTAATGATACAGCTCACTAAAGCACCCCCACACTAATGACACAGCACACTAAAATACCCCCACACTAATGATACAGCACACTCCCATTTAAAACATCCCCACACTAATGATACAGCACACTAAAACACCCCCAGCACACTCACATTTAAAACATCCCCACACTAATGACACAGCACACTAAAGCATCTCCACACTAATGACACAGCACACAATCACCAACACACTAATGACACAGTACACTAAATCACACCCACACTAAAACACCCCCACACTAATGACACAGTACAGAATCACCCACACACTAATGACACAGTACACTAAAACATTCCCACACTAATGATACAGCACACTAAAACACCCCCACACTAATGACACATCTGAAAGTAGCCATACATCTGATAATAGGTCTACATCTGTCTGAAAATGGCCCCCATATCGTTGTAACCCTGATATATTTTACCTTCATGACAATGACCTCATAACCTAAAGAAACATATAAAAGACTTAAAACTCATTGAAAAGAGCAAAGTTATGATCGATGGCAACGGCAAAGCAGAGATCTTTATGAACGGGGTACAGCTCGAAGAGGTCAGCAGCTTCAAGTACTTGGGAGCCACCCTCTCCAAGGACGACAGGTCCACGCCAGGATCGCAACAGCAACAGCAGCAATGGCTAAAATGGATTGGATCTGACATCGCAAAAAGATAAGGTTCACTACCAAGTACAGGCTGTACAAATCCCTGGTAGTGCCGATCCTGCTGTACGGATGCTACACGTGGTCTCTGCTCGCTAAAACGGAAAGGAGAATCCAGGTATTCGAGAACAAGTGTCTGAGGAGGCTGCTCCGGATCTCATACAATAAAACCAACGACTTTATAAGCAACAAGATTGTCACTGGTAGGACACCAGGAACCTCTATTAACAGTCTTGTGACGTAAGCTGGTCTTCTTTGGTCATGTGACCCGGCACCACACTTTGCCAAAGACTATCCTTCATGGCACCTTGGAGGGTAGTGGATGCCGCGGTGGCCAGAGGAAGAACTGAGCTACGAAGGTCAAAGACTGTACTCGTCGTCCTGTACAGGACCTGCTGACTATCGCCCATAATAGACAAGAGTGGTGGGCCCTGTCAGTTGCCATGTCTATCCATGTGATCCTCACAAGGACAGGTGGCTGTCAAGGGATGGCTGACTGACTGATATGAAAGACGTCCTGAAACTAGCTTTAAATCTGTGTGAGAAAGCGTGATAGAATTTATTGATTCATGCAGATTTTCTTACTTAAAGTTATAGCAATATAGTTTTCCTTCTATTTTAATTGCAAAATCCTTAAACCTGCATAACACCAGCCTTGTGTATGTATGAGCAAATATAAAGCTGCATGGAGATGTACCTGTAAACTCCCCTTAAATACACACACCCTCTATGTCCATTTCATCTCACACTCTCAAGTACATGCATGGACAAATACACAAACATGGAGTAAGAGCCCCGACGTATGAAATGAGAAGGCATTAAAGGTAAATGAAAGGACTTATATGAGGGGTGAGACTAATATACTGGACTATTCTAACCTACAACAAAGTGCAGACTTACTTCCACTGATGGGGCTAGCGTTTGCGGGTACAAAGAGACGCTCTCATCTCCAGCATTTTCATCAACTAGCGAGGATATTGGTGATGGCTTAACACCTGGCATGGCTGTCTCTCTGACTTCGCTTGCTTTCTTGTCGTCCTCGACGGATGCTCTTGACACTTCCAGAACTGGAGTGGGACGCATGAGTTCAACAGGGGAAGTGACTGTTGTTGTTTCAAGCTGAATGCTGGGCTCTAGGATTTCTGTACCATGGTCATGAGCTGGCAAAGAATGCATAGAGTGGTCTTGAGTGTCTAAAGTGCTGAAAGCAGACGAGGGATTATCCGAGATACTGTTGTCCAGAGTACTTTCTCTGGTCCTAACCAGGCTAGTATGTCTGTTGCAGGAAGGGTCATTCTCAGAACCATCGTGCCAGCTGCTGGAAGTCGCATGCTGGTTGGCTGCTGATGTGTCTGCTCTTCTCTCTTGTCCAGGCAAGTCCAGCTGCTTAACACCATGGCCACCTGTATCCTGCTGTCTTAGCTCCAAAGTTTTCTCTCTGCTGACGTCTTCCTGTCTTGGCTGCATGCCAGTCAAGGTGTCATCCACAGTAGGTCCTGATTCCACTACAAATACCAATGAACTGGTGGCAGTAACAATGCTGGACCCTTCCACAACAAAAGAACTTTGGCCATAATTTATTGATGTTGCTGCACCTGACCCAGCTGTCCCAGAACTTAAATCTGACAATGACACTGGTGCTGACTGTGAAGTCCAAGGAGTATGGACTAAAGAAGATGATAATGTCTGCGAGGAAGGCTGTGGGTGGGAAAAGGGTGGGGTCTCTCCCAGCATTGTTTGGATGTAGCGACACAGGCTGGTGTATGAGCAGCGCTCAGGATCCGGTGCAGACTGCAAATAGCAATGCTGAAGGGCTGCTTCCCATATGATACTGTTTCCTGACTGAATGAGAGTTACCAAACCTTGGTCTCCACTCACTCCTACTGCCCCTCTCTTATTCTCAATCTGGTCACCGTCACCCAGTTTGGTGACCATAGGAATATCACCAACAGATGAAACTGATGAATCTGTAAAAGGTACAAGATTACAGCACCTATTAGTCTCATTATTATACTAAAAATAAGTAATATTTTTATGCAACAAATGTTGCTATCACAACCTCCACACATTTGTAGAAAAGATAGCTTGGTCATGGGGCATACACAGACAGGACACAGGATTTTCTACAATAAACAGACTAGCCAGACTAAACAAAGTTCTCAAGCTAAGCTTAGTTTTAAATAATCTGTTGATATTTTGTAGAAATATCTGTGGATTTCTCCATCCTACCATCATGACACAAATGGCTCCCTCCACATTCCTCTGAAGTCTTTCACTTTCTAGTCTTTTTTTTTCCATAGCATTTCTGACCTTTTCCTGTAGCCTATTTTTAGCTCTGCCATGATATGGCTCTAGGTCACTATTGATATGACCCAAAAGTTATGTTCATCAATATACAAGTCCATATCTTACAGATAGCTATATCAGGAATCTTGAACTACAGCTAAGTCTACAAAATAAAAGGGAACAAACCTGCGAACTGACTTTGCTGTGGTCGTATATGAGGCTGCAGATGGTGCACATCAACTGTTGGTTGCTGACCAGTCCTAAAACAACAACAACAAAATCCCTACAAAGTTGACAAAATATAGCTTCTTATCACCTAGGTCAAGACTGATAATTTCCTATAATTATATTCCATCACTGAAAGATATGCACTGGTCATGTGCTGCACTTTATGTTATTCTTACCTTGAAACAGAAGACCATAGTCTCATCAGCAGTGTTAATGTGCAGGGTGAGCTCTCCCACAACTATGCCACTAAACTTTTACTTTAAGTTACTTTCTTCTCACTGGGAGCTCTCTGTACCAAAAGATCTCAACAAATATTTGCAACTCACTTAAAACAGACTTTTTTTTTCCAAAACAAAGCTTTTGCTTCATGTAGCAACAGGTGATGGCCAAACAATGTAGTATTATAGTACTAAACAACATTTTGTGGTCATGTCACAGTCATGAGAACTGTAGATAAAACCTACTGACCTTTGCTCTTCATCAGGTTCACAGGGCAACAAGATGTCTTCACTGATGTTACCATGTACATCAGCCTCTTGCACAAAACCAGAAGTTCTTGCACCTTGACAATATGTATACTATAATAACTAATAAGACAGCTAACCCTGACAATATGTATACTATAATAACTAGTAAGACAACTTTATCCAGGTAACCCTGACAATATGAATATTACAATAACTAATGTTATACACAGAAAAATATAGTTAAAATATACCAGGAACAGTTATACAGGTAAAACTGGGCAACTCATCATACATTTGTTTTTTAATTCCAGATATTTATCAACCTGAGGTAAGAGATCTAGCTAATTTGAAGCAGAACATTTCTAAATAGAATGCAAACAAACCTGATATTACAAAAAGCCTAAGCTGAACAGCTTTGGACAAGTCAACAGAATTGTGTTCATTGCTGTGAATTCACAATAGCAACAGCACTGTACTGAAATAATTATGTGAAAAAAGCAATATTAGCTACAATACTGTACTTTGAGCTGAGATAAGAGGAAGAAATCTTCCCAAGCCAATCTGCCTGATACGACTGTGAGAAAATGGTATCAAAGTTGGAAATGATAAAATACCTCTATCTGATTTCCCATTGTCATTGTCAGGCTTGTCATCTTTGTAGAGAACCTTCTTGACCAAGTTTACCACAGTTTCTAGAAAAAAAGATAAAAGAGTATAAAAAGAAGTAGATGCACTTCTCTGTCATTTGATTGTCTAACCCTGACATTTACTTCTCTGTCATCTGACTGTCAAAACCTGACATCTACCTCTCTTGCATGTACTCTGCTATGTGCTAGATTGTCCATGACGCTATGCCCTTTTTTTTAAACGTTTGAATCAAAAGACGCGTTCAACTTTTCATAAACTAACAGTTAAGATATGGCTTTATTTAATTTATTTTACTCAGAGGGCAATTATTAAGCAGCTATATAATGAAGCAAGGGTTAGAACCACAAAGTGCAACATCAACAATGCCGTCACCCATTTATACCGCCACACCAGACAGACACCCCCTCTATGCAATCACAATACAGACCCACAAATAATCATAATTCATTCACACACAGCAATGTTCAGAAGTTGCATGAATGAAACAATAAATGATTGCCTCAGTCTCTTGGTCTTGTATGCAGGCACACAAAATTGACATTTTTAAAGATGTCTGCCTGTTATAGAAAGGTTACTCTGGGCCGTCCCATTAACTGTTACAGGTGTCTACAACATAAATTAAACTGTTCTTGTAGTTCACTGGTAAACTGTTGTAATAGCAAATAGACCAGAAGTACAGCACACTATCTATATGGATTGTTTAGAAGAGCTGAAGAAATTTCTGGGAAGCTGAGAAAGGTTTCAGCTTTTGAAGGAATAGACACTGTTGACCCTTCTTCGTGGTAGCCTAAGTGTTGGTATCCCAGCAGTCTCCTGTTGAAGATGGTGCCTGGGTACTTCAATGTGTTGGTATCCCAGCAAAATGTCCTTTCAATGTGTCGGTATCCCAGAAAATGTCCTGCTGAAGATGGTGCCGGGGTACTTCAATGTGTTGGTATCCCAGCAAAATGTCATTTCAATGTGTCGGTATCCCAGTTGAAGATGGTGCCCAGCTACTTCAACATGCCCACAATGATCACCTCCTTGTGATGGATGACAGTTACAGGACTTGACAGAGATTGTCAGGTCAAAATGATCAAAGTCTCCCAATTTAGGACAAATCAAGTCAAGACTGTGGGTTACATCTGCAAAGCACTGTAATGCATTACTCCTACACCAATCAACACAGTTGTCAATAGTTGTGATCACAGTCAATTGACCAGTCCACCTGTTTGTCTTCCTCTGCAAATTTAAGGCACTCTCCATCTTTACTGTTTGTTCCCCGATTCAATTTTGTGTCTTCTATGTTCGTCTTTTATTACATAGTTTGCATAATTATTGCAAAGTTTTTTTCTTTCTGTCCTTCCCATGGTGTTCATGGTTTAATGCGTTGGTGACATTTAACCATGGTTAAATATTCACGAGCGTAAAGAACAGTTGGAGTAATTCTCTGAGTAAGAAAAAATGGGTATTCAGAGACCATGAGTATTTCAAAATTGTGAGTACACATCCTTCCTGGAAAAATCCCTGGATTACTGTACCCTTACAAAGACTTAAAAACAGATGTCATCACCACCCCCCTTACCGGTAATTGTGGCAGATCTGTCCAATCTAAGTGGGCCACAGACGCCAGTAATGTCTAAATCAGTCACTTTTATTCAGCCAGATTTCAGTAAATGTCAGTAAACAAGTATCCCTGGAAGTTGCTATTCCACATTTTGAGCTCGTCAGTCTTGTTTCGAAGCAACTGGACGTTTAATAACAGGACAGATGGAAGAGGTGGGTTCTTGCATCAGTCATCAAGGCAAAAGTTTGTTAAACTCCAGTTCATGCAATGGATTAGAAAATCTCGGGACAACACAGAGAGAAGAAATCAGGAAATCTCTGAATAATACAGAGAGACGAGATCAGGAAATCTCTGAATAACACGGAGAGGTCAGGAAATCTCTAGATAATAGAAGGAGAGGAGAGAACAAGCAACAACACATGGTGGAAGTGAAGCCTGGGAGCATTCTGTTTGCTTGATCTACGGGCTGCATTCCTAATTTTTCCTTCCTAAAACAAACGGACATTTATTCAGCACATTGCCACATAATGTGGTGTTGCTTCATGACGATCTTCCTGAGCTTGTCTTCGTGGTCTATTTTGGATAGTGACTCAATCTTCTTGTGTTTGTCATCATGGTTTGTGAAAAGATTATTTTTCTTTTTCATCATCATCATCTGTACTTCTATCCCCATGGTGCATATAACAACGATACTGTCAATGAAAAATGTTTTAACTGTCATTGTCTTGTAACAATAACTATGCTATATATGAACGTCTGTATCAATATTATCCAGAAATGACTATCTTGTTCAGTCTGTAGTGCAGCAGTTTTAATCACTTTGTATACACATGATGCCAATAAAGAAAATGCACTATGACTGTAAATACAATGAACAAAGGATACATCAAGAGAATAAAGAACTGAAATTTTCTGGACACATCATCTAACAAAATCATGTGCACACAAACATGCACAAATCTAGAATAAAGAGAAGAAAAATGAGACATGGTTGCCAAGAATGTACTCACCTTTAGTTCTGGAAAAAAGGTTTTTGGCTTCTCCATTCCCATCAGCTGTCTCTTCCTCTGTCGTATAAAAGAATGATTATTTAAGTACCCGTCAAGACTACACCTCAAAAAGTAACCCATCCATTGTGATATCAACATGAAAGAGACAAGTATTAATTTAGCGGCATTTCCTCCAAATACTGCCCATTCATTATACAGCCCAGACATGCACTTCCAATGAGTTTGATGAACAGCTGTCACATTAATTTTGAGGTGTAAACTTTTCTGACACAACCCTCTCTGCACATTTATTTTGATTTTATTTTGCCCATTAAATAACAGTGATTTATGGTCATTTTATGTTGCTGATCAAAGGACTGAACAAGGAAAACATGCAGATCAAGGACTTGCAAAGAGCATATATAAAGCATAAGCACAGAAAGAACCAATGCTCACGCACGTGGGGCGACCATGTGCTCGCTATTTCCTTAATCTAGTGTGTGTAGTTTTTAGTTTTGTTGTTCATTTTATGCACGGTGGTGGATGTGACTTCTTGGAAAATGTGCATGTTTACGAATTCTGGATTTGTGATGTTAATTACTGTCAGTCTTTAATTTCTACTGAACTCGCGTCAGGACAACATCAAGATGGAGGCCGCTCCATATACACGAGAGTTTCTACTCTCATTGAGATCCTCCGACCACCCTCTCTTCTTTTCCAACCTTCCACGTGAAATGACTGCAATGGCGTGGCCTAAGAGGAGGAGAGGAAGGACAGGAGGTACACAGCTCAGACTGTGGAGATATGGACTGGATGACAAGCAGCGAATGCCACCATCACCATCTGTGCTACTCGCCAACATGCAGTCACTGTGCAACAAGGTGGACGAGTTGGAGGCGGATGTCGTTATGAAGGAGTATCGCCAGACCTGTCTGCTTGCTTGCACCCAAACGTGGCTTAAAGATAATGATGGGGATGAGCTGTGTATTTCTGGCTTTGGTCTCCCATATCGCTGTGACCGCTCAGCAACCATCACCGGTAAATCCACCGGTGGGGGTGTTTGCTTGTATGTCAACAAAAGGTACTGTAATACTGTTGTAGTGCGTGAAACAATCTGCACGCCTGATATCCAAAGAGTACAGAACTCTGCTGCGCGTCTGGTGCTTAGAGCAAGGAAACGGGACCATGTCACTCCTCTCCTTCGTTTTCTACACTGGCTACCCATCCGTTCTCGCATTCAGTACAAACTGTCTGTGCTGTGTTTTAATTTCTTTGCTGGCTCCTGTTCTGACTATTTCTCTGAACTTCTCATCCCTTACTCTCCGTCCAGACAACTACGCTCTTCGTCTGACGACCGTATCCTAACTGTTCCTGTCACCAGAACAACAACATATGGTCACAGGACTTTTGGCTACTGTGCTGCAAAACAATGGAACTCTCTTCCTTTCCATATCCGCCACCTTCCTACAACTGAATCTTTCAAATCTGCACTGAAAACGCACCTCTTCCTTGAGCATTTCTCCTAACACAGTCCACACAATGCTAGTCCTTCTTACCCTCCCCCCTTCCCTATTGCTACTTTACCCATCTTTCTCGCAGAATCACTATATTTCTCTGTTCCTGTTACTTGATGCCTTTTGTTTTCTGTTTCGTCAGTACTGTCGTTTTCTTTCGTCCCTTTGTTCTGTATCTACTTAGTCCACGTCTCTTCCTCATTTTAAGCGCTAAGAGCATGCTCTCTATGAGTGTGAATATGCGCTATACAAATCTTCACTATTATTATTATTATTATATCCAACTGTTGTCAGTCTCCATTCGCCCCTTTTATCTCCAGAGAGAATTTCACCAACTGTTCTTTACAATGGTGTATATTCACCCAACAGTCAATGTCACGTCCACCAGGAGGGTAATCGCCGATGTTACACACAAACATGATTCTGTGTCACCAGATGCGCCAAACTTTATCCTGGGCGACTTTAACAACTGTGATCTGACAAAGACTTTAAAAACGTATGACCAGTATGTGACCTGCCCAACAACCCAGAAACACACTCAACTGGATTTATGTTATGGCACTATCCCCGCAGCCTACAAAGCCCCGCCTATGCCATCTTTTGGGGCTTCTTACCACCATAGTGTGTTTTTGGCCCCCGTGTACAGGCCTGTGTGTGTGAACGTGTACAGGCCTGTGTGTGTGTGAACGTGTACAGGCCTGTGTGTGTGAACGTGTACAGGCCTGTGTGTGAATGTGTGAAGCATGTTGTTAAGTCGGTGAAGCGTTGGATGGATGAAAGTGTTGAATGTTTGCGAGGTTGTTTTGATTGTACGGTGTGGGATGTTTTTTTACAACTCATGTGATTGAATTGATGAACTTCTTTTCGTGTTGATTCTGTAATACCCAGCAAAACCATTGCTATATTTCCCAACAACAAACTGTGGGTAACCAGGAGTTTGAAAAACGTACTTAACAAGAAAAAACGTATTTATTTTACCGGTGATACCCTGGCAAAAAGATCTGCGGACAGAAAAGTAAAGGTCGCGATCAAAAGAGCAAAAAGAGATTATAAAGACAAGATAGAGCTACGGTACTGTGCCGATTTCTGCTAATCAGAAGATGGACTGCACTAGAAAATTTGTCAAACTCAACGGTGTGTGACAGTATCCCTGGTCTTTCCACCAGAACGTGAATACTAACCCCGGGGAATGGGCACGTGGACACTAGTTACTCAACACTAGCCGCCCACGTCAACATTAACTGCAGGGGAAAACACACGATAATCACACGTCGGTCATCCAATTACTCAACTTGGCTCACGAGCCCCCACCCCTGCTCTTCCACGAACACAATACTCAACGACGTGTGATTTCAATGGAACAATAAAGAAAAGATTTATTAATTACAAAAAAAACCATTTCAAACAAAACACAATCAAATGGACTCGTCTAGGGGGGTCCCAATACTATCCGTGTTAAAGCGTACTTCTGATGTTACAGTGCTGTTGCCTCTCTTTACAAATACCATACACACTCGCAAGCGCACCAACTTAGCTCTGTTACAGCTGGTTTGTTGAGAGTCCGATACTTCGGCCAACTGTCACGACACACTGACGATTTCCCTTCGAAGTGATGTCTGATGGTCTGACGTCTTCCTCCCTCGATCCGTCACCACGTCAGAGAGCGACGACTGCTTCCTCCGGTGACCCAGATTCGAGCCTTGTACCACTCGAGGTACACTCGTGGGTTCTTCGACGACTGTAATGCCTCGTACAGCCGCCAAACGAACACCACCACAGATGGTCTCAGCCCTTGAGAACCGACGACTTCTAGCGGCCTCAACGTTGAGCCTCTACCTCTCACACGGGTAGAGCGAGCCCACAGTCACGCAGCCCTTTCCTCTCCACGACAACAGCAGGCAGTCTTGACAGTACGTCGTCAATTACTTGCCTCCTTCTCTCAAGGTTCTCTAACCCGACTTCTTTTCTCCCGAGTCTTGCCCTCGTGGCTAAGACTCGGTCCGAGGCAGAAGTGTAGCTGGCGTTAGAAAGCTGAAGTCGCTTCGGCCACTGACCCGTTGCTCCGTCCACTCCGACGTTTTTGCCGAAAAGTGAAGTGTGTTCTTGTCTCTCTATTTATCTCTCTACATTCTCACAGATACATACATCGAGGGATGCCATTGGTCACTCACTCATCATCCAATCAGCTACAATTACAGCCAGCAATCGACAGGAGATCTCTCTCTGACCACTGGCCACGCCTACAGGTGGTTGCGGTCATGTGGCTAAACCTCCCTCCCCCCTGTCCTATTACTTGGTCTGGCGGGAACCAGGTGCGCGCTGCCCCGAGGTATCTTTCCCCTCTCCCCAGACTTTGTTGACGTTTAGCCAGCCATCGGTCACGCATGGCGGCCGAAATCACTTAGCACCTTCTGTTCAAAGCACCACTTAGGCGTCCATACCAAAACATACACCTCTACACTGGACACACGCCCCCCTCTTTCTTGCCAAAAGGGCCTCAGGCTTGTCAACAACCGCCCTAGACACTAAGTGGGCAGATTGTTACCTACCCCCTAGAGTTATATCATGACACGGTGTGAGCGACCAGCACTTGCCGAATGTTTTGAACTTCTATGCATGTTTTGAGAACCATGATTTTTCTGATAAAATTAGGGAACTTAGTCGCTTGTCCCCGATAAAAACAGTAATTTCTCAAGTCAGTGTGACGGAAATGCTAAAGCAGGTCAAGGTCAACAAGTTGCATGGGTCTGATGGGATTTGTGGGCATGTCCTGCACTTCTGTGCTGTTCAGTTGGGAGGAGTGTTTCAACACCTCTTTCAAGTCTTTCTTGACTCAGGGCACATTCCAGCACTCTGGAAACTGTCTAACATCGTCCCTCTCCCTAAAAAACCTAATCCTACCCAACCCAATGATTTTCTAACCCAATGATTTTCTAACCTCCCTCGTCATGAAAACTCTTGAGAAAATTGTCAAAACTCTCATCTTAACATCTGTAGAGAGTAAACTGGACCCACTGCAATTTGCTTACAGGAGGGGGAGGGGTGTTGACGATGCCAAGTTGTTCATTCTGAACACACCGTATAAACACTTAGAAAAGCCCAAGACACATGCCAGATTACTCTTTACAGATATTAGTTCTGCATTCAACCACACCTTCTGGCTTTGAGACTGACTTCTGATTTTTATCTTCCACATCAACTCGTTTCATGGATAGTGGACTTTTTGACTTGCAGACAGCAGAGGGTTTATGTTAATAGTATTTATTCTGATACCATTAATAAAAGCACTGGCTCCCCACAGGGTTGTTATTTATCATGTACATTGACAGCTGCAGAAGCATGGAGGAGAATATCTACCTCATCAAGTTCTCTGATGATACTGCATTGTTGACTCTTTTACAGGAACACACAAAAGATCATGGCAATGCCTTCACAAATTTTGTACAGTGGTGCGGTGAGAATTATCTAGAGCTGAATGTAGACAAAACTAAAGAAATACATATAGACTTTAAGAGGATCAAGGAGGATTCTGTTACTCCCAGTGTGATACATAGTAAACCTGTTGAAATTGTTAACTCCTTCAGGTATCTGGGAACTATTTTTGACAGTCAGCTCAAATGGAATTTAAACACTGAACACATTGTTAAACGTGCTCAACAAAGGATGTACCTTCTGCGTAAGTTAAATAGTTTTTCAGCTAGTCAAGCAATCTTAGGTCATTTCTATCAGTCATTCATTGAGAGTCTTCTATCTTTCTCATTTTTCTGCTGGTTTTGCAATCTCTCTGTCCATGATAGCAACAGTCTGAACAGTGTTGTGAACATCTGTTGTAAGATAATTGGTATCAAACAGCTTCTGTTTGTGACCAGCAAATAGTACGGAAAGCTTCATGCATTTTATCATTACCTGTACTAACATGTACTAACAACAGAATTTGTATTATTAAGCTCAGGTAAACGCTATGCCATGCCTATATGTAAGAGTAACAGACACCTGAAATCAATTGTGCCATCCGCAGTCCAGTTGCTCAATCTTAGATGAGCTGTCAATGGTGTGTGTGCATGTGTGATGTATGTGCATACACTATTATCCTTGATGTAAGTTTATATATATATAATGTGATTGCTACTTGCCCTTTTTTCATTTTTCACTTTTTTCACCGTTGAACTAGAGCACATTCCCATATTTAAATTGCCCACTGGGACAAATAAAGTTTGTCATTGTCATTGTCATGTCTGTCTGTCTGTGTCTTTTTTGTGTCTTGGTCTGAATGATCATAAGGCGCATTTAATGCCTGCTTAATGCAGCTTTAGAGGTGGGAAAAGGTACGAGAGGGTTAGAAATAAACAAATAAATAAAAGATAAGAAATTACACTAGCAATCACCTTCTGGTTCTGTCTGGGTAGCTGGCTCTTCGCTGTCATCATCAATGGGATGACCAAACATTCTGCAAAGCCATGCATCAGACAACAGTGGTGATAATATTATACTTGCACTCTACTTGGTCACCATCAATGGGATAACCCGAAAGTGAAAATCTGTGAAGAAATGGCAACTACTAAGCCATCTTTCAAAACACTACAGCAACTACTGAACATCTTCATGACACTATGGCAAATACTGAGCGTCTGTTTGGTGTTGATTGATGGCAATATGTGATTGGTGTACTAGCATAACATAGTACACTGTTCACGGCGCTCATCAATGGCAGGTGCAAATCCCATACTTTGTTACTGGATAATTAGTTAACTCATTGTGGTCGCACCAGCAAGATGCAGCCGATGGCTTGCCTTGTTTAAGAAGTCCCTTTGTACACGTGTAAAGTTCTTTTATTACTTTTTAAAACTTGCAAATGGCTAACGGTACAGAAACAAACAAATAGCTCATTTTAAAGCTGATTCACTTCTCTACAAGTTACTTTCCTTTGTTTGTACGACAGGACATCCGATCTTTTTCCAATTTAATCTTTTGTTGTATGGTGAGCAAAATATGAGAGAATATGCAGCTTAATGTTTACCCTGTTTTCTGTCAGTTTGGTGGACAAAATCAGCCAAATTATTGTGTATCTTGTGATTTTCCCAATTCTGGATAATATGTATTCACAATAGGATGAAAAAAGTTTACTTGTGTGTATTAATAACTGGTACTTTTTACGTACATACCAAGTTTTCACTGTGGCTCTACTTCTGAAATACAAATCTGAACACAGTTTCAAGTGTGCTGATACATGCGAATTTTCTATTAAAAAAAACCCACACCACTTCCTAAAGGTAAAACAGTTCATTTCTTCTAAATGTGAAAGATAGTTATCGCTGTATAATTTTTGGAAAGATAGCTAAAATGTGGCAATGGAGACATCTTGTTTGAAAGGGAGATGACCTTACTCAGTTAATCGATGGGTTTTAGAGACTGAAATTTACAGGTCAGTTTTATATCACCTATATCTATAAATATCTGTAAAACACATTAACCATTGGGGTTGGTCTTTAAGACAACTAGTAAGAATCTGTCAAGATACAAAGACAACAGGTGAATGTCAATATTCCAAGGCACTTAGTCAACATCTTTATATGAACTTCCTCTTTCACCTTCCACCTATTCTGATATATCGCACCAACAGACTCACCAGCAGGTGGATGTCAATATTCCAACGTCTTTATATGAACTATATTCCAAGGCACTTGGTGAAAGTCTTTATATGAACTTCCTCTCTCACCTCCCATCCAGATACATCCCACCATTAGTCTCATCAACAGAAAGACTGCTGAATCTTGTCATGATATTCTTCAACTGAAAAGCTGACTATGAATTTTTTTCCTTTTAAAATGTTATGTTTTACTTTCTCAAGCACACACAAAGAGCACTGAGAGTGTACAAACCTGAAAAGTGTGACCGGGCAGAAGTGCTCACTGCCATAATGATCAATCATCTCAACGCGTACGAACTTGACGTAAGTTGACTGAACGTTCAGGGGAAATAGCTGTGGGACCTTCTCACTAGTCATCTCAAACAATCCTGCCCCCAGCCAGTCTTTGGTAGGGTACCTTGAACATAATACATTTGCATGATCATAATAGTTTCAAACTAATCTAAACATCGTTTTTCACTGCAAATTGAGTCACCAGGAGCTACTCTTAGACAGGTTCCTTAAAACATGATACTTTTAAAATTGATCAAAAAAATTTTATGTGCAAATGACATTTCTTTTAGCAACTCATTTAATTTGAAAATCATCTGGTTGTAGACTATCAACTTTGCTATGTCCAGTGAGAATGTTAAAAAAAGAAACTCACGTAAACATTTCATCAAGCATGTTAGCTACAACCTGTAATGGCCATTTACAATCTTATTAAAATAAATAAAAGATTTATAGATGATATAGCAATAAATCAAAATTTTCAAATAAGTTTAATATTTCACCTTACACCTAAAATTGCCCTATTTTGTAATTACTGGCGATTTTAAAATTACTACCTGAAGTTCCAGCTTCTAAATGTATTTTACACACAAGGTGACACAACATTTATGATCCATGGATTATCTTGTCTTGGACAAGTTATAGAAAATGCACCATTATTGTCGCAAATCACATTTTTGCTGTCAAATATTGCAATTTATGACACAACAGGAAATTCAGCTGTCAGACATGTTTTAGCAGGATTTGTTCTTCCTGCCATCTTCACAATGTAAGCAGTAGGAGTCCTGCAAGAATACACTTCCTGTAAAACAATCATTTAGGATCAAAGGGAGGAAACACATTTCCAAATTATTCTGCGATCAGTTACTTCCCCCTTTCCTTCCATGCGGTTTGCATTTCCTAGAAGGTTATTTCAAAACATACATATGTTTGCACAATCTCTAGTATTTTGGTGCCAAAAAAAGTAGATTAGGCACAACATATTTGATAATTGTAATAAATAACTGCCATCTCTTTTAGATAGGCATGCCAAACCAATTCTTACCTGTCTCCCAGAGAAACACGAAATGAGCGAGGCTGGGAGGAAAAGAGTTCCAGACTGGCTAATTCCACAGCTTTCGCAGCCACTGGCTCACACAGCTCCACTACAAACCTGTATCAAGATGTGGAACTGGCTTATACACAACCCTCAAAAACTTCTACTCATGATGTTCAAATGGTCTCCAAGCACTCTAGCATAAATCTTCACCTATGATGTTCAAATGGTCTGGTCAAATAAGTGTTGCTCTAAAGTGTTATCTTAACCAAAGATGTTGGTTTCTACAAGACTGCTACATACTGAAAATACATATGACAGTATCTGAACTTACCATTTTTTGGCACTACAAGGGTTCAGCATGTACTCATCTCGATTGACGGTCAGCATGTGGTTGGCATTTTCCATCTCAGGGTTAGACGCCACAACCTTTGCGCCACAACTTTTTGCTGCATAGTTGATACGTAGTTTCTGGCTAGCAGCAGGCGACACTACTGACATCAAAGTATCCTCATCTCCTGTACACCAAGATTATGGCAAAAATGTCAGGTCTCATAGCTTCACAAACACTGAAATGTCATGTCTCATCACATGCACTGAAAGTGACAAAATTTGATAAAATGTAGCCAAATGTAGTTAGTTTAAGATGTGTGTTTTTAGCATTGGTCACTGACCGAAGAAAGCTCTACTAAAATACTTTTTTTTTTCAAGATACAATTGGTCTGAGTCCTACTCACCCCCTGTTGCAGACTTCTCTTTCTCTTGCTCCTCAAGAACCTTTTTGCGCCACTCTTCAAAAGACAAAAAGTCCTCTTCCCCCGTCTGCTTGTGGCCATTTGTTTCTGCAGCAGATGCCTCTCTCTTTTCTTGCTGGCCCTTGACAGTCAAATCTCTATTGTCCACCTCTGTGCCAGCCTGTAAGCGGCTACTAGAGCTGGAACTAGACATGTCATGTGACTGTCCACTGGATATGTCTGCTGGTGGAGATGATTCCCCCTGAGAAATGGATGAAGGTGGGTGGAGGTGATGTTCTGTGTCCTGCACAGTCTTATCATCAAATGAACTGAAAATAAAGTGACATCACAGCTTTCCTGTCAATAGACCAATAAATACTTGACAAAGATTATATTTCAAAAACATGCAATAGAATTATGAAACCAGAGGTATAATGCAAGAATCAGGAAAATGGCCAAAATCTGGAACTTTCACTTATTGCATACTAGAAAATGGGCCCCACTATGGCTTCAGTGTCAAGGAAAGGGAAATATCTAGAGTTTTTATTCTTTTTTTGGTCTAGTTCCATGCTTCGGCCTCTGCCCTACTTCAGACACACAGACCCCTCCTTTGTCCTACTTAACATACAGACCCCTTCTGCGCTTTTTTTTTTTTTTTTGCTGAATGATAAAAATTGATACCACCCTAGCCACAATATTATCAACAGGTCCAACACTAAGACAAAATGTATCAAGAGCTTTATGACTTGTTTATGCCTTTTGTCAGAATGCATTTACAGTCAGACCTCTACATACGAGTAAATGAAGATATGAGCCAAAATTTCTATATTATTTAAATTATTGTGCCATTAACATTTATTATATAGTACTGTATATTATACTGTATTTACATATAAATTGTGTTGTTATGGGAGGGTTGGAACCCATTAATCCTATTTCCTTTATTTTATATGGGAAAAATAGTTTTAATATACAAGTTTTTTGACAGGCAAGCGTGGTGGTGAAACGGCAGAGGTAATACTGTTTATATATATATATAAACATAAAAGCACTACAATATTATCAATATGTCCATACTAAGACATGACATTATCATGATTGTGCCATTCTTGTGTCAGAATGCATATATAAGCACTACAAGTGAGCTAGCATACAATGGGGTGGTTTTCTTCTTACATGAAATAAGTTTGCAGAGATGTTCGGCATGATGCCTCAGAACCAATAAAAGTATATATAAAAAAAAGTATCCTTTTAAAGTGTTAATTGAAACATGTGTAAAATTGTTTGAAAATGACCACCTCACTTACAATCACAAACTTCATATAGCATACCACAAGAAAGCTCTAAATTATTGCCTTGTTAAAGTAGCAGCAATAGGGACATCTCTGGGAATCTGCAAAGGTATCTTCGAAAGCAGAAAATCACTTGAAATGCCCTTTTGTGTATCTCCATGATTAGCCTCCTCAGCAAATTTGCTCATGGACACATGTAGTCCATCACTGGTGGCTGACTGACGAGTGTTTTCACTGAGGGTCATGTCATCATTTCCCTCTCTTGCTCTTTCATCGTCTGGTGCAGCAACAACGGTGTCCATGCCCTGCACTGTCTTCTCAGCTGCCTGCAGCAACGTGGCCACAACACTGTCTTCATTACTGCCCCTTACTGGCTGTAGTGTAACCCTAGGAAACAAGAATGGTTACTTGTGAGTAAAGACACAGCATCAAGCTGTCGGTAGTCCAAACATTTAACGATCATGGTTAGTCAAGCTGCTAGTCCTACCTCAACCAAACCCATAATGATCGTGGTAACGCATGCTGCCAACCTATCTCATCAGTGTCTTTTACACTAATCTCAAAGATACCTGTATGCAGCTTTGAATGTCCTCATCACTGCAGGAAAGAGAGTGAGTGCCAGTGTTTGTCTCTGTGCATGCTCACAAGTGCCCTTGTGCTGTGAGGTGCATTTGTGCATACATGAACATGGATCTTCATACAACTCACTGATGTCTTCTATCAGTGTTGCTTAAGTATCCAGTCATTCCTTAAGTAAATGAATCTTATAGTAAAGAGTTATATAGGCTGCAAGGGAAAGGTGCGCACAATAATAGTGTAAGTTTACTTTGGGTAACATCTTAATGCATTGATTTTACAGACTGCATACTGCTGCACACATCAATTGTATTCAACACACAAATGAAGCCACTACCTCCACTTAGCAGTGAAGGATCAACTATACAGTAAACATGGGACTTTCATCAAACTATTTTATCTTCAAGGCTTATTATATACACAGTATATGTGCTGTACCTCTCAGGTTTTTGGTTTCTCTCTGCATCATCCTGAATAGGCACATTCAATGTCTCCAAGGTTTGATGCTTAATTTCACCAGTGTTGCTTTTCTGTACACAAAACACTTATGTTCTAACCAATCTTCTCAAAAGTGTTTAAAACAAATTGTAGCTATGTGACCATCAGTAATTTGTTGTCTTCAAGGACAACTCAAGCAGACCTAAAACAAAACTCTAAGAATGTACTGCTGCCATTAGTTACTTGCAAAAATTGAATATTTGGGAAAAGCACATGTATACTGACCAAAATCCTAATTTCTAATATGAATAAAGGCTGTAGCCAATTTGAAAGCATCATGCACATGGTTATAACAGCCAGTCTATAATGATCTTTTGTATATCAAATGGTTATAGGGCGGGCATTGCAGCCAGTCTGTAATGATGAACGAACTGAAGTACTGACCTTTTGTATATCTCAAGGGACAGTTTAAAAACAAATTAGCTAAAGTGTAGTCCTGGAACAAAGTGCTTGTTCTCTTTTTCAAGTTATCTATCAAATCATAATTTCCTTCACAGTTTCTCAATTCCACTTAAGTTTAACTCAAATATGTTATATCTCTTCCTTCTCCTAGCCTATACAGCTGAGTTACTATAACAGTTTTCAATCTTCTCCAATGTACTTAACAGATTTTGTATAAAAGATTTTATGAAATGACTATACAGTTAGGCTCTACCATGAAGTAACTATACATTTTGGCTTCACCCTTGAAAACAAGATTTTAACCTGAAGCAAGTCCGTGTCACTTTCTTGTAGCAGCTTTTCTCCTTGTTGCCTGACTCTGCTGCCATCTTGACCATAATCTACTGTTGGTGCAACTTTGTTTTCCTCCTGGGCATCCTGCACACCATAACTACTGCTTGTGCCCTGATCTGTAAGTAACACTGGGAGTGGTTGCTGCTGCTTAGCTTGAGATCCAGGTACAATCTGCTGTTCTTCAGTCAACTGGTCACCAGGCTGATCGGTATGTGTATTGTCTGGTGGACTCATGCACACTCCAACAAAATGCCTGAAACAATATGTACATGCAAGTTAAGAAAACTAATAAGCAATTATTAATTAATAATTAATAAGCAAACACTTTATTGTTCTCTGGTATTTGTACCTGGTCTAATATTCATTTGTCACTTTCTTGTTCTCTGATATTTGTACCTGGTCTGCTATTTATTTACCAGTTTCAAAGGAATCAACAAGTGCCAGTTCCAAACTGAATCAATAAGTGCCAGTTTCTTCACAGGTAAGGTTGTGAGTACAACCTATTAGCAGCAGTACTCTTTCTTATCACACAATGGTATTAAGTATGTCAAATTATAGCTTTGTTAACAAAAAGTGGGTATATATGAACTCATAACTGCTTTGGCCATGATGGGCCACAATCGTGGCTTGCCTGGGTAGCAAGGGCAAGGGATTTTCATTACTTTTATTGCAAAATTGTATAGGTTTCTTGGTCTAATGTTTACCTCAGAGCAGCAATAATAAAAAACAAACTTCACCCACTGTTATAAGCCAGTGATTGTAATATTACATTTTTTGTCGTGCTAAGAGGCTTAAAGACTCCATTTGATCCTCTAAGATCTGTCAGAAGATAAGACTTTTATCTAAGCTTATTTATCTCCCAAAATGTGCTTCACAAACTGACACTAATTATTCAACCTGACACATGACAGTTAAATCATATGGGATAATAAATTACTCATATGTTTTGTTATCTTGCCATAGCTATTAATAATTTTGCCAAAATTAAAGAGGAATTTCAGAACAGGTGCTCTTTCCAGCAAGAAACTTCCAATAAAACTCTTCCATGTCACTCCTCTCATTTGTTTTCTACACTGGCTACCCATACGTTCTCGCATCCAGTACAAACTGTCTGTGCTGTGTTTTAATTTCTTTGCAGACTGCTGTCCTGACTCCCTTACATCCCAGCTACACTCTTCGTCTGATGACCGTATCCTAACTGTTCCTGTCACCAGAACAACAACATATGGTCACAGGATTTTTGGCTTCTGTGCAGCAAAACAATGGAACTCTCCCCCTTTCCATATCCGCCACCTGCCTACAACTGAATCCTTCAAATCTGCACTGAAAACTCACCTCTTCCTTGAGCATTACTCCTAACACAGTCCACACAATGCTCGTCCTTCTTACCCCTTCTGCTCTTGCTACTTTTCTAGCCATCTTTCTCTGCAGAATTACTATATTCTCTGTTCCTGTTACTTGGTGTCTTTTTGTGTTTTCTATCTTTGTTTTCTGTTTGTCGTCAGTACTGTTGTTTATTCTTCCGTCCTTTAGCCCATGTCTCTTCCCCGTTTTAAGTGCTAGGAGCATGCTGTCTATGAGTGTGAATATGCGCTATACAAATCTTCATATAAAAAAAGATCAAAGCGTCAGGGGAATATTCTGATGATCACAAAGCAGAAATTGCAGTACAATGTTAAAGCACACAACTGTTTGGCACTGAGGTAAAGTCTGTTCCAGGTATGACATGTAAAAATGAAGAAACTGTGATTGCGTTAGCCAGAAAGGATTAAGAGCAATGAGAAAGTTGATATTAGCAGAGGAATAAATAAAGATAAGATAGATAAGAAAAGGTAATACTTTATTTGTCCCGGAGGGCAATTTAGCAATAGCTTGATAACACACACACACACACAATTGTAAACATTTGTATAAGAACCACAGGCAAGTACACAAACACAATGCTGATGACGTCAGAAAAAAGTGCAGCTTAATACAAGCACATCAAATCCAAGAAGAAAACGAAAATGCGTAGAGCTAATCTCTTCAAGCCTGTTAGGTGAAGGGGCACCACTCGCAATTTTACTTTTACTGTCATTCACCCCCAGCTTTGATCTCCACAACAAACTCAAAGTCTTTCTTTCGCTTTCTTTGATACTAATGGGTCTGAACATGACAATAATACATGACTGATCAGTGTCTCTCAAAGTTGTATCATGTCAGATCACATTTGGCCAGTGGCATGATAAAATAAGCAACACACACCTTTTAGCAGTAAATATTTCCAAACATTGCTGATCATATTTATTCAGCAGCTGGGTAAGAATCAGAGACAGCCTATAAATAAAGGTGATTAATTCTGATTTAATACGGCAAATGCAAAATACACTTCGTTGAAGAAAATTATTTTAAAATTCAATCTCTTGGCTTCCTAGTAAAATCTTTAAATGTCTAGAACAACTGTTTTCCCTATATCATGCATATACTGGATGATTAGCTGGCATAACAATAATGACTCTTTAATACTATGTATAATATAATGGGAACATATTTTACACAGCTCATGAAACAAATGAATAAATGAATTCAGAACTTTCACTGTAATAAATTATCAATACTATTTAGATAAATATACTATATCAAAATTAAATATCATCTGCCGCTCATACCAGTACGTCAAACTGCACCAATGTATTCTTGAAGTAAAATGAAGCAAGCATCAAACTATTATTATGGTCACCTAATCATCAGTCTTCCCACCAACACACTGACACACGTCTGAATGTCCATAAGCGTATCCACATTACGAACCAAGCCGATAATATGATCGTGAATGTAGACAATATGGTTCCATTAAAGTTACGTGAAGTGTTATGGTCATAACACAGTTATGTTTTCTTTTGATTTTGTAATCGTAAGCTTGTTTATAATTTTGACATTGGCAAATACTACTTAAAGTATTCATGTCAATAAGCCTTCACATTTGACGCGAGGCTGGTGGGTATCGTTTATAATGAAAGTAAAACTATAGGCCTATCTGTGAATACGACCATCGGTAGTCATCTCCATACCATGATCGATTTGTCTCGAGTTACCGTTATTCTGTTATAATCGTGTTCCCTCACGTTGTGATCGAGTTGGAATGCTAGCTTTCTTATCTGCTTGGAATCTAAAAACTTGTATCATTTGTTCAACACTTGAACAATGTAAAAAGTTAATGTAGTTAAAACAAGACCACATAGAACTCTGTTTAAATTCATGCATTTTTAAATTTTATTTTTCTTCCATACTTGGTTTCTAAATGTATACTTATTAACATATTTTAAGAACAGTGTGAATCAAACACTGAAATATTTGAAGGACACCGACTGAGGCAGACGATTTTTTTCCCCATCAACTGATAAAAACACATTTGAAAAGCAAGGAAAATACTCAAAGCTAAACCTCACCTTAGAAATGGTCCATGGAAACAAACTATGATGAGCATTAAAAAATCTAGCGTCATAGTTCATTGTTTCTACAACGACTTGCGAAATAATTGAGGAAACATGTGTGTCACGCAACACAGTCGTCTGTGTTCGAACAGCCATCACACCGCAGCCTTCCGCTCACTGACGTGTACTTAGCCACTGCGCATGTCAACGGGGAAAACACCCCAGTCGCCAACTGCCAAAGCGAGGCGAAAGGGAATTCCATATTCGAAGAGGGCGAGAACAGCTGGGGTGGTCATCTCGTCCCACGTATGGTCCATTTCGTCCCAAGACGGAAAAGTCAAATCGCCTCAAGCCCAAAAGGTCTATCGATCTTTTCTGTATTGGGACGAAATGGACTATACGTAGGACGAATTGACTTCTGGTGTGGAACGAAATGGTAGGGTCAAAATGACGATGACCTTATTGTTCTTGAGAAAACACGAAGCTTGTCAACACAAACGGAGGACCAGACGGCTCGTCAGAGAAAAAAGTCAACGACGCCTAAAAAAATAAAAAAGAGACACAGAGTCTTTCAACCCTTACAGTAACAGTCCTTCATATTTGACCATGTATAATTTTGGTAGATTTTTTCCTTTTTAAAAGTATTAAAATACACAGTGAGTTTTGCATGTGATATATAAATATATTATTATATTTCACAGCGACTGCCAGGCTCACAGACTTCTATGTCTGTGGTACTGTAAGGGAGATCACTCTAAACACCCCCCCCTCAACAATAAAATTTCTTTTTGGAAAATTCGTCTGCTACAACTTAAAGTATCCTTAGCGTCTGCGCGTGCCCTGCTAAACAGCTACACCAATCACTAGAAGTTTTCTTAGAAACTTTATGTAAAATACCTTATAGACTTTTATCTATCACAATATTTGAATTGGTGATCACACTGAACTGGAACTGCAGATCGAGTTGACGGTGCAAAAGTAGAAAAACTATGCTAGTGCAGTCTGACATTCAGGGTTTTTCCGTACACAATATGGTAAAAGAAGTGTGTGTGTCTGTGTGTGTGTGTGTGAGAGAGAGAGAGAGAGAGAGGGGGGGAAGGAGAGGAATTTAAAGCGTGGATCCACACGAACGTAAAAGCCTCGTTTTAGCAAAACATTCGTCTGCCAACAGTACATTGTAAATTAATACAACGGTCCTTGCATGGTTTGTGTAAAATGATTGCATACTTACAATATTTGTAATTATTGTACAGACTTGTAACTGTAATAGCACTGGAATTGACGTTTCAATTATACTGATTAATAAAATGTGTTGGACGGGCAAATCGTGTCACTGTGTCCATGTGACAAGACTGCTGAGGTCGAGTTGGGCATTGTGTCATCCGGTCCTCACTGGCAACAATTCTCAACTGCTCCACACGAAGTGTTTAGTGTCTTGACCTATTTCTTCTTTCCGAAACGGCATGGCGGAATAATCAGTTAACTTCAAGTCATACAAGGTGGCTTTTTGTAAAAAAACATTATATCCTTTTATTTGAAAGAGTCAGACACACGTTGTGCAGGTCATGTCGGACATTCCGCAAAAGGTAATTATAGTTCAAGTGGCTCGCGATAAAATGGCATTTCGTGGTTCAGAAACTAAAGATGGTCAAGTGAGAGTAAGTTACAATCAGTTATGTGATTTGCTTTACATCATGTGCAGTCACGACGATTACAGTCCTTTCATCGTACCAACACGTAAGATTAAATGGCAAAGTTTGAAAATGAATCTTCACCAGTTTATGGAAGGCACTCGTAGTATAAACAATGATAATTAAATTCTTAATTTAGCAATTGAACTCCTTGAACTGCTTTCAACGCCAATTACTAAAATACATATACTAAAATGTAGGAGAATTAGATGAGGCCTTCTCCAACAAAGATGTCTAAACCCTAAACATTAGAGATACCTCCCAACTCAAGGACCCTTGTAAATATCTGTTTTAACCACCACTTTTGTACATATTCACCTTCCTCTCATTTGATATCTTACCTTATGTTTATTACTACTTATTCTTTTAGTACTTAAATTACTTCAATGGAAAAAAAGCATGTTTTGCTTACTTAATTCACCTCTCGTTAAGACAGAGATGGAGGCAATTCCCCAGCACGCTCCCTGAGTATTTCAGACTGGATTTGAAAAGGTCTGTTCTAGGAATGCAATAGTAAGTTTTAGAGAAGTTCGAGTGTTATTGGAGGAAAATACCAAAGAGAGTCTGGGGGACAGTTTACTCGTCAGTATTTTATAAATGAAGATGCATTTATTGAATTTTATTTAGTCTGTTTGCCAGAGAAGGCCTCACAAAGTCATTTGGCTGTATTTTTGGTTTTAATAAAACTGCTTTAATTGCATACCTCTGAACATTTGGTAGAGGTTTTATGAAAGCTCCACTAGCGGAGTCCCACAGTGTGGAGGTGTAAGCAATGACTGACTGAATGTCGGTTGTATAAAAGAGTTCTTGTGTGTGGGTCTAGGAAATGTTTAATTCTAGACTGCTAGTAGATTTCTTAGAAAAACTTTTGCTCATTGCAGAGATGTGTTGGGACCATGACAAGTTATTGTTTATGATAAAACCCATGAGTTTGTGGTACGGTACTTCCATTATTGGCTGAGTGCTGATATGGGTGCTTGAAAATGGGGTGGCTAGGTTTTGTCTTTTCTGTCTAGTTGAGTTGTTAGAAGCATGACATCAGTTTTCTGGGGATTGAGTGACATGGGGTTTTTGGCGAAGGAAGCAAGTGGCTCAATCAGTTGGTGGTATGTGTGTATTGTGGTGTCTGCAAACATTTCCCATGATTGAGATATGTAGAGAGGAAGATCATTTACGTAGATGGAGGATAGTAGAGCTCCTAATACGGAGCCTTGAGGAACACCAAATTTGACTTCAAGAGGATCAGACATTTGATTGTTTATAGCAAATTAACTCTCTGAGTTCAATTATCGAGAAAGAAGGTAAGGAGTTTGGTGCTTCCATTACTAAGTTTATATAATTCAAGTTTTCTGATGAACAGATTATGATCAATAACATCAAAAGCTTTAGCAAAGTCAACAAATAAGGCAGCAGAAAAATGGTTGTCATTAATGTTATTTAGCTATTGTTCTACCATTGACGTTCATGCTATGTGGGAAGAGTGATTGGGCCTAAATCCAGATTGGTTTGTGTGGAGAAGCTCATGCCTTATTAGGTGCTCTTGTAGGTGCTTGTGGATGTGTTTTTCTAGGGGTTTTGAGAGTGGTGATAGGATTAAGATTGGGTGATAATTTGTAGGGTCACCTGGATCACCTGATTTATGTATTAGGGTAATTTTTGCTTGTTTAAGGTGTGTTGGAAAGTTTGTCTTGACTTGTTTGTTAATTGATTGTTGGCTTTTCAGATCCCTTCAGTGTTTGTCTTGCATTCTGTGAGTTTGCTAAAGTAGTTTTTCATCTTGCATCATTTCATAGTGGCGACAATGTTTTTTTGCTTTTTGAACTCTGCTTCTTGACCCCTCTTTTAAAGGGTGTTTCTTACACTGATCACAGTCTGGAGTTTCGAGTCGAACCAAGCCGGCTTAATGTTATATTAACACATCTGGTCCGCAGCTGTTCATGCTTGTTGTATATTATTAGATAGTAAGAGATTGCTTCTTTTGGGTCTGTAATATTATATATTTTATTTAGGGGAGAGTTGCATAGATCAGGTAGAAATTTAGATTCTGCAAAATTCTTAAAGGAGCGGTAGGTGATTGTTTTGTGTGTACTTCTGGGAATTTTGGTTCCATTTTTGCACCATGTTAGCAAACAGGGAAGGGATCCCTTCGAGGATGTTGTGTTGATTACTGACATAAATATGATCAGTTAGTATTTGTGACTAGATAGGAGCCCTTGTTGGGGTGGTAACTAGTTGGGCGAGGCTTGATAAACTAATCCTTTCCATCCATTGTTTATTTGGTTTCAGGAGGTTGATGTTGAAGTTCCCTAATAGCATGTATTCTTTAGATTCAAGGAGCATGGCATCTAACATGGAGCTGAAGTGGTCTGCTCATTTGGCTCGTTTGTTGGGGTTTCTATAAATGAATCCAACAAGAAGTGGAGTTGTATTTTTCAGTTTTAGTTTTAGCCAGATTGACTCTGGGTTGTAGTTTTTGAGATGGTGCAAGTGCTTAGTATTGAGTGACGTGCTAATGTAGCCCACTTCTTTTGTGTTTATTTTCTCTCATCACATTAGTCTGTCTTCAACAGCTGGATCATGAGAGGTCACCTTGTTGCTGTCCACCTTCCACATGGACCCCCTTCCTCCCTCTGCTACCTTCACTCCCCCCCACCCCAACGATCAAGTCATGTGCAGTTTACTTATGTACCTGTGCACGAGTCCCAGGGCAAGTCATGAATATGAGCACACACATGTAGGCACTATGATATTTTATTAATAGTGTCTGTGTTTGTGCTCATGTTTATCACACATATGCACACACTACAATATTTTGTAAATAAAGTGTGTGTGCTTGTGTCTATCACACACATGCACAAACTACAATATTTTATAAATAAAGTGGTGCATGTGTGCGTGTGTGATGATCAAAACCAAAGCAGAGCCCCACTGTTTGTCTAATTCTTACCAAAATCAGAAGGATTACTTCTTTCATCTCTGTTATGGTCATGGACAAAGTTCGGGTCATGTATGCTTGTCTGGACTATATTTTTCATTTGTCTCTATTCTAAGATTCTTGGAGTGACTCCAAATGAAAGAAGAAAAAAAATCTGAGCAAATTGCCACCTTCTACCACACACAGTAAACTTTGACATCATAATTTGAGAGGATATGTACCTAATGATAGAGTCCAAAAGACAGACATGGGGGTGAGCAAACAAATCACATGGTGCAGTTTTTATCTCTCTCTATAAATTGCCACCAGCATCTCCTGTTCCTCGCTGTTATCTGTGAGTGAATGAAGGCAGTGCTGACACTGTACCCCAGTCAGACACTACCTTACCAATGGTTGGTACCCCAGCTAGTTTATAACTTTGATCTGTGAGTGAACACAGGCTGTGCTGACCGTCTTACAGGAAATGAGACATCACCTCACCAATTTTGGTACCCAGCTAGTTTATAACTTTGTATGGGGGTTTAAACAAGGGTGACAAACTGATAAGTAACTGATGCTGCAAGACTGTTGGCAATGCCAACCATTTCCTCCAGAATGTAGGTCACTAGTCTATGCTTCAGCCGCCTGTCATTTTGATAACTCACTATGTAGTCTTCTCTAGCAAGCTATTTCAAAATATTACTTGCTGTCTAAATAGTCATCTCTAGCACATTATCACCCAGTATAACTCACTATGTAGTCTTCTCTAGCAAGCTATCATAATATTACTTGCTGTCTAAATAGTCATCTCTAGCACATTATCACCAAGTATAACTCACTATGTAGTCATCTCTAGCAAGCTAAGTGTTACTGTATGTGTAGTCATCTCTAGCAAGCTATCACTAAGTCTGTGCACTCATCTCTAGCAAGCTTGTGTCATACTACTTGTAATTTCCACACAGCAGTAACATTTGATATACATGCTGTATCATATGATAGACATGCTGTCACTATTACTCATTATCAATGATGTAGATATTGTTATATAATGTGTCATGATCTAATTATTAACATATTGATAATAAGTAGGTATTATAATTTTTTGTTAACATGTTTTTCACAGTCTTACTCCAATCTATCTGAGCTTGTGTCACACTCCCAGCCTGGAAAGTCAGTTCACTCTGCCCACACCAGTTTCCTCACTGTCCCACATATCAGTGTGTTTGTATGTTTGCCTGATTGTATTGCCCTTCTCTTCACTACCTACTGCCCAGTACATGTGGTAAAGCTCATTGAGCTTGCCTCTGTGTGGGGAAATGCACTATTTAAATACTATTATTAATGTATGTATTTGTACTGGGTATTCTCAGGTTTTACTTTTTTTTCAGGAACTGGATTACCACTATTCTCCTAGTCGGTGGTCACACCGCATGGGACCTGCTGAGGTGCTGCATTCTCATTTGAAAAGTGTCACTGATGGTTAGGAAACTTTAGTTTCTACTTTACGTTTGACATCATTTGTGAGTTTCTAGGCATTTTGTCAAATGTACTTGCCCAAATACATAGTGGGTTGGGGTAGGTATGGCAGTGAGGTAGAGGAGATGGGCACTGCCCACACATAAGGCTGGATACAAGATGAGTGACATTACTGACATATCACTCCCCAACAAGCCAAACAGATTAGGGGACAGTCATTGCCTTTAACACACTTCTTTCCAGTACTTCTCAGCAGATATCTCACGTGTCACTCCAGTCAGTCATGAAGCCCAATGGTGTCTGAATGTGGTATGTATTCGGTGTGTACAGATATACAGTATACGCTGTCTTTCTGTTGGCATATCTTGTAGTGTCTGGATGTACAATCTATGTTGTATCACTCTAGCCTGTCTAGTAATCTTAAGATGTACAGTATTATGTCATTTGGCCAATCTGGCAGTGTCAGTGTATAATGTCATTCCTGCCAGACTAGTAGTGTCTGGATGTACAGTGCTATTCTGTGATTCTAACCTTTGTAGCAGTGTTAGGACGTACAGTGCCATTCTGCAATTCTACATTGCCTAGCAGTATCTGGAGTACAGTGCTGCTCTAATTCTAGCCTGTCTAGCATTGTCTGGTTGTACAGAATATATCATTTCATTCTAGTTCATCTAGCGGTGTTTATATATAGAGTGTGTCATAACTTATTATATCTAGTCTAGTTGTGTCTGGATTAATTGCGCTAAGAGCATGCTCTCTATGAGTGTGAATATGCGCTATAAAAATCTTCACTATTATTATTATTATTAATTGTGTATGGTGCATCGTTCTACCCCATAATCTACAATGTCTGGATGTGTACCATGTCATTACAGCCAGTCGGGAGGCCCAATGGTGTCTGGATGTGGAGTCTGGGATCAGCTATGGGAAATCTGAAAGGCAGAAGTTAGACATCTACACTCAGAAGAACACAAGTGCTGCTAAAAAGGGTGAGAGAAATCTCTTTCTTTTAACACATCAAAAGTGGTAGAAATGACACCGTTCTGCATCAAGACACAGTGAAATGAGAGTATCTGCATTAGCGTCAGTGAAATGACATAGTCTCAGTGCATTAGTGTGAGTGAAATGTCAGTATCTACATTAGTGTGAGTGAAATGACGTAGTCTCAGTGCATTAGTGTGAGTGAAATGACAGTCTCAGTGCATTAGTGTGAGTGAAATGACAGTCTCAGTGCATTAGTGTGAGTGAAATGACAGTCTCAGTGCATTAGTGTGAGTGAAATGACAGTCTCAGTGCATTAGTGTGAGTGAAATGACAGTATCTGCATTAGTGTGAGTGAAATGGCAGTCTCAATGCATTAGTGTCAATGAAATGTCAGTATCAGTGCATTAGTGTGAGTGAAATGTCAGTATCTACATTAATGTGAGTGAAATGACGTAGTCTCAGTGCATTAGTGTGGGTGAAATGACAGTCTCAGTGCATTAGTGTGAGTGAAATGTCAGTATCTACATTAGTGTGAGTGAAATGACGTAGTCTCAGTGCATTAGTGTGAGTGAAATGACAGTATCAGTGCATTAGTGTGAGTGAAATGTCAGTATCTACATTAGTGTGAGTGAAATGACGTAGTCTCAGTGCATTAGTGTGGGTGAAATGACAGTCTCAGTGCATTAGTGTGAGTGAAATGTCAGTATCTACATTAGTGTGAATGAAATGACGTAGTCTCAGTGCATTAGTGTGAGTGAAATGACAGTCTCAGTGCATTAGTGTGAGTGAAATGACAGTCTCAATGCATTAGTGTCAGTGAAATGTCAGTATCTACATAAGCGTCAGTGAAATGACACATTATCAGTGCATTAGCGTGAGTGAAATGTCAGTATCTACATTAGTGTAAGTGAAATGACAGTATCTACATTAGTGTGAGTGAAATGACGTAGTCTCAGTGCATTAGTGTCAGGGCATGAGATGTAATGGCATGACAGCCATAATTTTTCATTTTTGGGGTTTTTTGTACTTTCAGAAAATCTTGTCTTACTATCCTTATTGCTGACAGCACACTCAGCTATGCGTATACATGTACAGATTTTATAAATGCAACAATATTAATATCATACACCTCTGCACTTTTAGTAGCATGCTGAAGCATTCCCATAAAGGTTTGTTTCTTTGGTACTTTTTAGATAACATAAGTTAGACCTCATAATATTTGTCCTTCAGTCTGTGGTAACATACAGTATATCTGTGTGTGTGTGTGTGTGTGGATGAGTGGATGGGAGTGTGTCTTCATGTACCTCACAGAAACCAGGAACAGTATATCTATGTGTGTGGGTTTTTTTTTACTTCACAGAAACTAGAAACATTGATGAGTTGAGGTTAGTGTTAGGGTAGGGGGTTAGGATTAATGTCAGACAGGATTGGTTAGGGTTAAGTTTAGGGTTTGGGTTAAGGCTTTGAAAGTACCATGTGCTGGGTGGGGATGGAGAAAGGAAGTGTATTCATATATTTAGTGATTGGTGCTTCTTTGTTTTTTTTTTATTTTTGACTATGGTGGAATTTGGTGGGAGGGTAACAGTGGTGTCAATGGACTATGGACTTTGCCCCAGTGCTGTGTTACACATAGAAAAGATAAGAAAAATTGAAGATTCTTGTGAAAATTCAACTTTTGGCATTTGTGAAACAGGAAAATCAGGAACTGCATGCATGCTGCCCCTACTTTGCACATACAATACACAAGTGTGTCTCTGGTTTCCAGGGGATACATAGTTGTGTGTGTTTGTACATAAATATGTATATATGCCTACATATAACCATTGTTTGATCAAAGGGGTGCCATTCTTTGTCTACATCCATGGTGGTTATTGGCAGGAGAAGGCACTGTGGTGAGTTTTGGCTGTATGTGTACTTGTTCTGTGTTTGTATGTGTGTACGTGTTCTGTGTATGTATGTGTACTTGTTCTGTGTTTGTATCTGTGTACGTGTTCTGTGTATGTATGTGTACTTGTTCTTTGTATGTGTGTACTTGTTCTGTGTATGTGTGTACTTGTTCTGTGTATGTGTATTTGTTCTGTGTTTGTATGTCTACTTGTTCTGTGTTTGTATGTACTTGTTCTGTGTATGTGTACTTGTTCTGTGTTTGTATGTACTTGTTCTATGTATATTGTGTATGTGTGTACTTGTTCTGTGTATATGTACTTGTTATGTGTATATGTACTTGTTCTGTGTTTGTATGTCTACTTGTTCTGTGTATGTGTGTACTTGTTCTGTGTATGTGTACTTGTTCTGTGTTTGTATGTCTACTTGTTCTGTGTTTGTATGTGTACTTGTTCTGTGTATGTATGTCTACTTGTTCTGTGTTTGTATGTGTACTTGTTCTGTGTTTGTATGTCTACTTGTTCTGTGTTTGTATGTGTACTTGTTCTGTGTTTGTATGTCTACTTGTTCTGTGTTTGTATGTCTACTTGTTCTGTGTTTGTGTACTTGTTCTGTGTTTGTATGTCTACTTGTTCTGTGTTTGTGTACTTGTTCTGTGTTTGTATGTCTACTTGTTCTGTGTATGTGTGTACTTGTTCTGTGTATGTATGTCTACTTGTTCTGTGTTTGTATGTACTTGTTCTGTGTATGTGTGTACTTGTTCTATGTATATTGTGTATGTGTGTACTTGTTCTGTGTATATGTACTTGTTATGTGTATATGTACTTGTTCTGTGTATGTATGTCTACTTGTTCTGTGTATGTGTGTACTTGTTCTGTGTTTGTATGTGTACTTGTTCTGTGTTTGTATGTGTACTTGTTCTTTTTTTTGTATGTGTACCTGTTCTGTGTTTGTATGTGTACTTGTTCTGTGTATGTATGTGTACTTGTTCTGTGTTTGTATGTGTACTTGTTCTGTGTATGTATGTCTACTTGTTCTGTGTTTGTATGTGTACTTGTTCTGTGTATGTATGTCTACTTGTTCTGTGTTTGTATGTGTACTTGTTCTTTTTTTTGTGTATGTATGTATGTCTACTTGTTCTGTTTTTGTGTACTTGTTCTGTGTTTGTATGTCTACTTGTTCTGTGTTTGTGTACTTGTTCTGTGTTTGTATGTCTACTTGTCCTGTGTATATTGTGTATATGTACTTGTTATGTGTATATGTACTTGTTCTGGGTTTGTGTTTGTGTACTTGTTCTGTGTTTGTATGTCTACTTGTTCTGTGTATATTGTGTATGTGTGTACTTGTTCTGTGTATATGTACTTGTTATGTGTATATGTACTTGTTCTGTGTATGTATGTCTACTTGTTCTGTGTATGTGTGTACTTGTTCTGTGTATGTGTACTTGTTCTGTGTTTGTATGTCTACTTGTTCTGTGTTTTTGTATGTGTACTTGTTCTGTGTTTGTGTACTTGTTCTGTGTATATGTACTTGTTCTGTGTTTGTATGTCTACTTGTTCTGTGTTTGTGTACTTGTTCTGTGTTTGTATGTGTACTTGTTCTGTGTTTGTCTACTTGTTCTGTGTTTGTATGTCTACTTGTTCTGTGTTTGTGTACTTGTTCTGTGTATGTGTACTTGTTCTGTGTTTGTATGTCTACTTGTTCTGTGTTTGTGTACTTGTTCTGTGTATATGTACTTGTTCTGTGTTTGTATGTCTACTTGTTTTATGTTTGTGTACTTGTTCTGTGTTTGTATGTGTACTTGTTCTGTGTATGTGTGTACTTGTTCTGTGTTTGTATGTGCACTTGTTCTGTGTATATGTTTGTACTTGTTCTAGATAGCTTGGTAAACAATGTTGACAATACTGTACAATACTTTATTTATCCACAAGGGCAATACTACCTAGGCTAGGTATGTGAAGGGTTCATGTAGAGACTGTATGCTGTGGTAGTACATACCCAGGGTGATATACCCAAAGTTCCAGTTGATAACATACATAATGATACATTATCACAAGCTGAAATTAAGTTTAAGCATTTTTAGATAGTTAAGGAAGGTATTCAGTTGCTATGGGCTTAAGAGTTGATTGCATAGGGTAGAAAATCATATTTTTAATATATTCAAAATTTTGAATTATATTTTATCTTTCACAACCATAATACTAAGCTGGTGTTGTAATAATAATAAGTAATAATAAAGTTTATTTTTATAGTGCTTTACGCCACAATCAAAGGCAGGCTGAAAGTGCCCTACAAAAAGAAAATACACACAGCTGGTTTCAAAAGCAAAGAGTTCATTGTGAGTCTTGCTAGTGTAGCTACTCATGTTGAATAGCGGATGAATGCCATCAAAATAGATTTGATCTGCAGCCCTGACAGTGGCTGATTTCTTGATAGGTCAAGAAATTTTTACTGAAAATTGTTATGAAGTTGGCATAGAAGCACAATTCACAGTCTTCGGTGCAGACAGAAATATTATTCCATCAACACAGTCCTTGTTAGAACATCAGGCTAACTGTCCTGGTAAGCTTAGCTTCCTGGAGATGCACAGTCTCAGCCATATTAGACCAGCCTTGTGGAGTGGGTGAGTGGATGAGAGTGAGTGAGTGAGTGAGGTTTGGAGGATGTAAGGCTATCTGACAGCACACAAGACAAAGCATCTGAGTAACATGGTTTAGCCTTTTCACAGTGTTGATGTCGGCACAGATAATAATAGGAGCAGGGGACTGAACAGAAACTGCAGTTTCTTCTGTCTGCATAACACGAGTAATATGAATGTCAATGAAGACTTCAGCTTTTGATTAGCAACAGCTTGGCATAAGTATAAGTAGTGGAAAACGTTTCATTTAACCTTTGCCATCACACCATTTCATTCTGTTTTACTCAGAGATAGACCATTTTAGTGTGTTGGTTTTTATTGCCATGTGCAGCGTCATTGTACTTTACAGTCTGCTTTTCCTGGTGTAATTCCTTTCTGTTCATTTCTTGGTGTTCACCTTCACCTTCTTCACTGTCCCTCTGATATGCAGTGCTTCCTCTTTCTTCTCTTTCTTTGACTGATTTCTATCTCACAACACCCTACCATATCTTTTAAACATATTTTATATTTTTATACTAATTACTCCTTAATATGGACACACCCAGCACACACATATACTTTATATTTGTATATATTCATATTTCTTTTTCTGTAGCCGAGAAAACTCCAGCTTCATGGCTGTTCCTCTAGTATCAGAAGGGGCCACTGTTGTTGCTGTTGGCTACGAGCTGTGCCCTGATGGTTAGACATCCTTATTTGATTCAGTCAAATGCTATGACAGCAAGGACTTAGCCAGTCATAGTCCACAGTGCATAGCTCTCTCACACACACACTCACACACACACACACACACACACACACACACACATGCACGCATGCATGCATGACGAAAGGAGTTAATGCTGGTTAAGAGGCATCAGATTTAGCAGTGGCAAATAAGAAAGACATATGATGTTTCTGTAGTTTTCTGTCCACACAGCTAAGTGTCTCACAAACAAGTCTTTGGGTAAAACATGGAATTCTTATGTCCTTAAAATGTTTCTCCTTAGTCCTCTTTGTACATCAGTGATAGATAATGCATCCACTAGAGACCTCCATTTGTGTCTGTCAGCAGCTATGTTGTTCCAGGACAGTTTCTGGTCTTTCAATTCTTTTTCTACTGACCTTCGCGGTGTTTGTTTTGGCTGACTACGTCAGCCCTCAGCTGTCCAGTGAAGGGCTATTGTGGGTGGTGCCTCTGGTTTCATTCCTTACACAAGCCCTAACCATCTTCATTTTTTTTTTTGGATTATGGTTATCATATTTGTGCAGCTGGCTCTTGTAAGGATTTCTTTATTAGTAATTATGTTTGGCCAGAAAATGTCTTCAGACATTTGGTTTGGAAGATCTCTAGTTTCTGCCTGAGTTTGTTGATATCTTCCAGCATTCACTTCCATAGAGTAAGACTGAAAGGACAATGCTTCTGTAGATTCTGAATTTTGTATTCCTTTTTACAGCTTTGGATTTTCACATTTTTTATAGCATGGCAAAGACTTGATTTGCTTTAATGAGTCTGTTCTTTGCATTCTTTTCTTAATCTCCGTCTGTTGTTGCTAGACTGCCAAGATAAGTAAATTCTTGAATTTTCTCGACTTCTATGTTATCAGGTGTGATGTGTTCTGTTGACTTGGCATTCTGTCTTATTTCTTTTGTTTTGCCTGTGTTGAAGTCCTACTTTTGATGCAGTTTTGTTGAGATTGTTAGTCTTTTCCCAAACATCCTTGTGTTGGCTGGATAGCATAACAACGTAATCTGAGACTTCCAGTAGTAAGTGTCAAGCAGATTCCTTTCTTATCTGTTGTTGTTTCATAACAGTTTTGTTTGTTATTGGATAGCTTCCTTTACATCTGTCATGGTGATGGGGTCCAGGCTTATAGGCTTCTTCACTTTCTGGAATATTACCCAGTACTAGAGGGATTGGTCGGTCGGGAAGTTCCATCTCTCTGGTTTCTTACTTTCTTCAGTGATGATGTTCCCTTCTTGCATCTTTAAAGGGAGGTCTTGACTGCCACTTCTATTTTCTGTTAGCCATTTTTGTGACCTTGTAAACAGTGTTCATGTCTTGTCTTTTTGCAGCTTCCTGTATGTTTGTAGCAAGGTTTTCTACAAAGTATTCTCTGAAAGTATTGTTTTACCAACTTCTCTTTTAGGCATGGAGACTTTGTGTTAAACAACTGGTGTTTAATTTCTTTTCTCTGCTCACTTTGTTGCCATGTTTCCAAGGAGATCCAGCTCTCTTTTTACTGTTTTTCTGTAGCTGATGTTCTCCTGAGCCGCTTCTTTTATTGCTTGGTTAAAGTTGAAAAATTATTCCTTCAATTACAAGCTCGTTTTATTCATAAAAAACATGTAACCTGATGCTGTTGTCTGTTATAATAATAATAATGATGAAGATTTATATAGCGCTTTTCCAATGATTTGCTCGGAGCGGTTTACAGAAGTGATATACAATCACCAACAACCATGTACCTATATTCACACAGACACGCTCAGTTCTACAACAGATACCTGCTCAGACACAAAGTAAATACAGACACATTATGCGTGGTTATGGTCAGGACAGGGTCACAGTAAAGTGGCTGCTCTGAAAGGATGCTTCTGCCCTTAAAGGTGGTAAAGGAATCAGAGTGACAAAAGCTTATGGGTAATCCATTCCAAATTGATGGGGCTTCGTAGGAGAAAGGCCTCTGTCTTAGCTAGTGCGACTCGCTGAAGCTTGGTGTCAGAAGATGAGCGAAGAAGTCAGGCACTGGTATAGATAGGAGTGAGGTCGGAGAGGTCCCGAAGACCAGTGTCAGAAACGGCAGAATAAGTCAAAGTGTAAAGTTTGTAGGCTACACGGTCCACGAATGGCAGCCAGTGAAGAGAGCAAATGATGGATGATACATGTTCCCATCTAGATGATCAACAGATGAGGCAAGCAGCATTATTATGTACCTTATACCTTCCTTTCCTTTGGTTCTTTTTCTTCCTTTGTTCTTTCTGTCTACGCTACCATTTAAATGGCTCAGAATGTTTTCTATTCCTGCATGTAAGCTGTGCTAGCCATCCTCTTTGTCCTCATCCTCTGCCTCAGGTCAGGATGGATTGCTTGATGAATCTGAAGTTGTGCCTGGTATACAGCAGGCATTTGCTGATTGGCTTCCATTCTAATGGGGAGTTCTTGTGTTGTTTTGGGATAATCAGTGTTGGTCATTGTTCCTTCCAGACCACAAAATAGTGTCACCATTTGCAAGGGTTCTTTTTCCTTTGCCTGTCCATTGTGCTTCTGTAATTCCAAAATAAAGTTGGTATAGACACATTTCTCAAAGGCCTGTGCTAACTTTCCTGTTTGGTTCAGTGTTCTCACATTCCAGCAACCAATAGTAATGAATTGTTTGGGTGAGAACAGATCGGGTATGTCCTTGCAGCTTTGGTCCCCAGCCATAAAACTCAAGTTACCTGGTCTGCCTCTCCACTGTCATGATTTGTTGGATTGTCTCTAGTTTTATTTTCCATAATTGCATCCTTTTACAAAAATGAATTGTTAGGCCATTGCCCAACCCCATGTGACCTGGAGGACCGATAGACTACTTTTAGTCTGGTCTCTATCTCTCGATCTGTCCAACATGGATGACCCTTCCAGGAGCTACTGCTCCTGTCGACATAGTTCTAAGAATCATCGAGACACGCAAGACTGTGACAAGGTGATGGTCCAGCAGGGGGCAAAATCTGTTCATATATATACTGACAATCTTCTATGTACTTAAAATCTTGACCTCTAAGGATTTTTTAATTGTTTTGTAGAGGTTTTGTTTGTTTTTCTAAACAGTGTCAATGGACGAAATAGTTCAGGAGGTGAAACAAGCCGTTTACTATACATTGAAACTGGCCAAAGAAAGGGGCTGCAGGTGAGATTTTACCTGATTTACTAGGGTGGTGAATACTTTGAATACTGATAATTTAAATGCAAAAAACAGGTTGAATTAAGCAGTTGAAATGGTAAAACAGGTCGCATTCAGCTGTTGGTCAAACTCCTCCACTTTGTTGTCTTCATATGTGGAAGTCAGAGATGCTTATGGAGATGAGCTTGCTGGATAGGGTTGTACTGCCAATGAGCTGATGACAGCTCTGACCTCTGCCCTTTGTAGGAAAAACCAGATGCAATGCTTGCATCTGGCATCCTCCCCACAATACCAGAGTCAATGGCCTGTGTCAATTGCTGTCTCTTCAAATCCTGGCCAAGTCCCACAATATCCCACTGGTACCGGTCTAGTTCATGGGTGAGTTGGTTAACTCTGCTGGACTGGTGTAATGTTTGAACGTTCCACATACCAGTGGTTGTTCCTTCTCTGAACTTTATATCAGCTTTGGTTCCAGTAACATATTTTTCACTATCCCCAACCTGGTGCCTGGAAATAGGGTGCTTGGTCTCTGTGGATCAGGACCTGTGCACTAGCTCAAATAAGCAATAGGATGGACAGTCTTTGTTGATGCAGGCCACTGCACTAGCTCAGCTAGGCGAAGTAAACAGAGAGGCAGTGGGAGTAGCTTGTCCGCTATCTATTTTATGTAGACAGTGATCATTTTATTATCTTGTGAAGTAGTTATACCAGTGATCATTTGTATTATTTTATGTAGTAGTTATACCAGTGATCATTTTATTATTTTATGGTTCTAAGCTTTCTTTTCTTCTAGTGACATTTACCTGTGTGATTATTTTATTCTTGTTTGACACTAAGCAGTTTTTTCAGTAATATTTACCTGTTGTGATCATTTTATTATTGTGTGGTACTAAGCAGTTCCTTTCCTCCAGTTATATTTGCCTGTGTGATTATTTCTATGTTGGGGCATTAACCTGTTCTCATGGAATTCTACTACTATTCTGTGATGAAAACCATTTGTGCCAGTGTACCTGTGTGTACACTATTTTAAAGTGAAAGCCGCCAGTTCTTGGCTGCCAGTGTACCTGTGTAGTCACTCTACTATAATAAGGTGAAAACCAGTGCTGCCTGTGGTATTTACCTATATGGTCAGTCAAGTAGTTCTGGTAATAATCAAATCTTTTCTGCTAGTGGTATTTACCTGTGTGGTCATTCTGCTGGGGCCCAACTAGCAGCACTCATGTTGATGACATCCTTCTCAGAATTTGATGCCTTTGACAGCGATTTGATTAAAGGTGAGAAGCTTTGTTAACTAGGGTTAATTAAATCATAAAGAGTAGACACACACACATGTACAGACAGGTTACTTCAATCATAAAGAGCAGAGACACACTTATACTGACTTCAGTCATAAAGAGCAGAGCGACACTTATACAGACAGGTTCTTAAATGTAGAATGCATGCTTTGTGATTGGCAAAGTTGTCTTCTTTCCAACGACAACCAGGTACACATGCTTTATCAACATTTTTCAGCCAGGTTTGTGTGGTTTAGACCAGAAATGTGCCATCTAGACCATGTTAGTGTGTTCTGTGTTGACCAGAATTTGCCATCTAGACCATGTTAGTGTGATCTGTTGACCACATTGTACTCACTGGAACATCGGTTCCTGTTGCATTTGGTTGTCACAGGAGGCAACTCATCTCTGACACCCCTTGCTCTGTCTCAAGGTTCTTCTTTCTCCCCATCCTTTCCTTTAAACTGCCTTATCTTACAAGTATATTGTTTATGTAACCCTAACCCGCTTTTCTCTTATAACCTTAACCCCAACATTTTTCTCACATGTATGTTGTTTATATTGTGACAAGATTAGGGATTAATAAAGAAGTAACTCTAACCTTAACATTTTTCATACAAGTATATTGTTTATATTGTGACAGGGGCAATTCTAGTCAGTGGGATCTATGATCTTCGCCCCCTGGTCAAGACGTCAGTCAATGAAGCACTTCGTCTAACAGAGTGAGTAATAGGATTCTTTATTTTATTAGTTATTATTTTTGTTATTTTATTGGTTTCACTCTTGCATGATTGGTGATTGCTATGCTCTTCCCAGTCCTGGTCCAAAATAGAGGGCTAATGATGGAATCAGGGTTAATGAAGATAGATCACCATTGCTCCATGAAGATAAATCATGTGTGATGCCTACAATAATTCTCAAAACAGGGAGGACGCATGGTGCTTCAGTCCGGCCCATTTTATGCATGACATTGCGCACCACAGCATGGACCGTGACATTCTCATTGCCGTGGGCGAGTATGACCCGCCTGAATTTCGGAGGCAGAGTGGTGAATTTCAAAAGGTGAGAGCAGGCATTGTGAGAATGATAGGAGCGATTTTTAACCCGAACGAGAGGAGCATCATGAAGAAAACTGTTGAATGAGCTGGTGATAATATGAAGGATAGAGATATGTGGACAAAATCAACTGATGATGACGATGATGATGATGATGATGTTAAGGGAGAAACAAAGAACCAACAAGCATGAGTCTTTAGCTATAGCTGCTCCTCAGAAAGGAGCATTTTGTGTCAAGGTCAGGGTCACAGTCGTTTTCAACTCTACCCCCCCCCCTGTTTCTGCAGCAGCTGTTTGTGTCAGCAGTAAATGTCGTTGCCTAGTAGAGGCTTATTGCATATTGCACGGAGTGACCATGACGTTCAGTCACAGAACAAGCAAACTACAACGTAAACTGCTTTCTCCTGTTTTATTGGTGAGATAATACTGGTGCCACCTCTGTGGTTGAAAACTCTGCAACTTTCAAATGATTAATTCTAAAAGTATCTTTAATTAAGGGTAATTTTACTATTTTATGACATAATTTCAAATCTCTATTAGTTTATTGGATCATGCATCATGCACGCTTACCAAAGCTTTTATCTAAGAATTGTGTGGGTGTGTTTGTGTGTGTGTGGTATCTGCTTTCTAACATTTCAGTTTTTTATTCACATTAACATATTGTGTATTTTCATAACAAGCATAGCGGTTACATATTTTCATTAAAAAAACTATTTATTACAGAATTTGCGAGATCTAGGGATTCGAACAAGGTACCTGGACATTCCAGACACAGATCACTTTAATGTTGTAGAAAAACTGCAGCAAAAGAGCTACATTTTAACTAAGGTTGGTCAGAGGTATTCACTGTGTGTGTGTGTGTGTGTTACTGCCTCATACATAGTGGAATTACCTACAGGAGTTGTCTTTTGTCTTTAACTACCTATGTTCTTCAATGACTGTGTCATGTGCTGCTTACTCGGTGACCCTTTCACATGCATATGAACACTTGCGTTCTTTGGCATGAATTATACACATCGCACACTTGCGTTCTTTGGCATGAATTAAACACATCGCACACTTGCGTTCTTTGGCATGAATTAAACACATCGCACAGTTGCGTTCTTTGGCATGAATTAAACACATCGCACACTTGTATTCTTTGGCATGACTTATGTACACTTTCTCACATGCACTTGCATTCTTTAACACGAATTGTAGGCAGTGGTACTTGCGAAGACATCCTCACTTGTATTCTTTGCCATGAATTATACGTCAGTTCTTGTTTGTTGTGAAGAGACTTTTAATGTGTCAGTGTTTGTTCTTGTAAAGCAAAGAAAGTGTGAAGAGAATCACATGCTAGCATGATACAACTCTGTTTAGATTATTTGTGAAGAATACATGAAAGACTAGACAACACTTAATCTTGCTAGCTTCCCACTAAACATATGGCTTGTCTTTCAAACAAAACTGATGTAATCATATTTAAGGACACTTTGTGTGCCCCTCTCTCTTCTCACTCACACACACATAAAGCGCTTCTATATTTTTTTCAGGAATGCATCAGATTGATGAATCTATCAGATCATTAAGTCCCACCCGGTTCCTTCTCTGCCTTTGTCAGATACAGAGCCAGCATTAGGGTTGTACACCCTGGGTATTTTGTCTAACAGGAATTTATTGATGCTAGAGTGAAATATCCAATATTTTGCTTCCTTCTATATGCACACATAGTGGTTTGCATTTTTCTGGGATTTTTAAAGTGAATGTACAGGTATACAGCAAGGGTTGTGATGTGAACTATATAGTATGTGCATACAACAAGGATGTGGATGTGTGCTTATGGTGTGCAAGTACATATATGTATGTGTGTGTGTATACTGATCCACTGACATACATGCTTGCATATGTATGCTTTGTGTGTGTGTGTGTCTACCCATCTAGACATGCAAGCTAGGTCAGCATCAAAATGTTTTATATAAGCCGGATGGTTTGTATTATATGATGGAATGGGTATTCTTTAACTACTTATCTAATTAGTACCACCAGATTATCTATGTTCACTATTAATTATCATTGGTGCAGTCTTCATCAGAGCTCTTTTCTTTATGAAGATATTATGCTTGACGCTAACATAGTGTCACAGTACTTAAGACCATTATATTTCTGTCACAGTACTTAAGAGCATTATATTTCTGTCACAGTATTTAAGAACATTATATTTCTGTCACAGTAAGAGTCTTATATTTCTTGCTTTGATGTTATGTAAAAACATATCAGAACATTTAAGTCAAAGAAATGACTCTGTTAGACCTTTGACAAAACTTTCTCTTGACTTTTGGCTACGGTGTATTAAGGACAGTTACTACGTCTTCCATTAAGAATTTCTTGATTTGAAGGACTTCAAGAGTTCAGTGTTTCTGGACGGTCCTATTAAGCTTTTGTTTTGGGTTCCTTGTATACCAACCAGATTTTAAGAATATTGTATAAACAGAAGTGTTTGGGTTAGACAGTAGAGTTAACCCAAACAGATTTTAAGAATACTATTTTGGTTTTAAACAGAGATGCTCTGATTTCAGTCCCACCTGAGTGCCTTGATCAGTATGTCTTCATGGTAATAATTCCTGTAAACTTCCTTTTGATTACATTTTTCAGAAATGTTAAATTCATTATCTTTATTGGAAAAGGAAATGATATTTTCGTAAATGTACACAAGCATTTCATAAGCAATATTAATGGAAAATTTTCCTATAACCATTCTCAGGTGTAGAATAAAGCTTGTTTATATGTTTTATGGTAAATGAATCTTTCATTATTATCATACGTTTAAATCACACGTCGTTGAGTCTTGTGTTCAGGGAACAGCAGGGGTGGGGGCACGTGAGCCAAGTAGTGAAGCTGAGTGATCGACGTGTGATTATCGTGTGTATGGTTCCCCTGCAAGTTTATGTTGACGTGGGCGGCTAGTGTTGAGTAACTAGTGCCCACGTGCCTGGTTCCCCGGGGCCAGTATTCACCTTCTGGCTGAGAAACCAGGGATACTGTCACAAAATATCCTTCACGAAGTGAGCCTTTGTTTAAGAACTTAAGCACAGATTACTTGTACTCTGCATCTTCATGTTTTCGGTTTTGCACAAGGCGTAAGAGATGTGCATTTGTGCAGATGCTGATACAGACTGCATACATACAGATGCTCACCTACATCATGTACACAATGTCCACAAAGTCACAAGAATTGCTTTATTATGTCCATATATTTTCTAAATACTATTGGCATATACATGTGCGAATGCTGTCAGTCTATCTGTGAAATGCCACTGACAAAATGGAAAAAGCTGCAGAATATGGCCTACAGGATACAAGATTGCTGCAGCTCAACACAGCTGAGTAGTTAATATGAAACCTTTGACCTTGTTGGTTGACGATGCTGTAACATTACAGAGATCTAATTGTATGGCTAATGACTGAGGTCTTTAAAACCTACTGTCAGAGATTCCTGTAGCAATACAATATACTTGCACAGAACAGAAAACCAGGTAAAATCTGTGCAGGTAGTTGAGCTTGATGAGTGCTATAATGTGGCTAGCTCCAGCATCCTGAGTGCTGTCATTTGCCTGTCAAGGTGTGATGAGCGCTGTAATATGACCAGGATAACGTCATAAAACAGTAAGTCACCTACACCAATCTTCCCTCTACACTGTGCATGCGTGCACACACACACACACACATTTATAGAAATCAGAAGCTTAAAGCAAACAGGCTAATAAGTAGCAGACTCTTATGTTTTTAACAGAAGAAACAATTTTCAGTCTAGTTTAGGGTTGAGGGTCAGGAAAAGCAGACGTCTAGGTTTGAGGGTTCAGTGGGAAGGTACAGATGTTTCTTCAGTGCATGTTGCCCCAAGAATGTAGGCAACTATGCCAGTGTTTAACCAGACAACCAAGACGTCAGGGCAATCTCTCACACGTTTTACTGCAACAGTTACACATCTGCTAACTGTACAAGAAAACTGATAGAACTTCGCTAGAATCTTGGCTGATAAATAGTAAATATGCTTCAGATTATAGTTACTCCCAAATGTGCACAGGTTTGCTTGACTGCATTCAGCACTTGGCTCCTGTTTCCCCACCCCATGTGACCTCATCACAACTACCCTACCAATGGGAGCTTAGAGTAGCACTACAGTGTCGAGATTATCAAACTTTCTCCACCACTTATGTAACTAGAGCTCTTTCTCCACCTAAATAACTGCTTAATATTTGGGCGAAAAGTCTGAATATAAAAGCATTAGCAAGGTAAAGTACCAATAAGGCATTTCTTTACCTCTACATGAAGTAACTTTGAACATTTCTGGCATTAATAAATACAGATGTCACACTTTCACAAACATGCCACCGCAATCATTTCTACACACAAATAAAAAAAACAAAAGTAAACTTTTCCACTCCAGTGTAGCATTCATGAAGTGAATGCACGGTTAAAGTACCAGCGTTCATAAACAGTATCTCAAACGTAGTATCATATGCAAAGCATATTCAAGTGTCACCAACACCACACCAAACTAAAAGTATCACAGAAAAGCTGCTGGCTCAATACAAAGCCATATTTGGACTAACCTACTGACCACCTCAATCAAAGCAGAAAACAAGACGTTACGCTCAGATACAGGAAACAAATAGATACTGATGAGACCAACTGTAATGATACATCACTCGAAAAAAAAATCTCCAAGACCAAGAAGGTTCATAAACAAAATGTCATTTTACAGTGTTCACAACGCTAGGATAAACTTTTAAATAAAATCCTGAGTAGCAAGCAAACCAATTATGGCATTAAAAATGAACTACACTGCTCAAAAAATAGAAATGTATTGGCATGATGTAGCATTTGGGATTGCAATACAACCTATACAACTTGTAGACATTAAATCCAATTATACGACATCAACAGAACGTAAAGCAGCTACCCCCTTCCCCACGAAACACGCACACAAATAAAGACTGTAAAACACAAATAAACTTTATTGCGCATTATCGTAAATTTCGGACTATAAGCCGCGACCTTTTTCCCCAGCTTTTAACGCTGCAGCTTAAACAGCCATGTGGCTTGTTTGCAGATTTTTCCGATTTATTTTAAAGTGTTAATTGTTCACGTCGTTAGTGTCAACTGTTTGTATTTTAAAATCCAAGCGGCATACAGATGAAGCATTTGGATCATTTACTCAAGCACATACCCTCATCATGCCAAAAACAAGATGAAATGCCTGCGATGCAGCTTTTGAGTTGAAGGCGATCGACCTGACCATAGAAAAAAACTGTATACATTTGCCGCTTATAAACCAGTGCGGCTTATTTAAAATTTAGTAGGTGCAGCTTATATACAGCTGTGCTCAACAGACCAGAATTTACGGTACTCTCTTTCCCAGTGTCATCACTCAAGACTTTCTAAAAAAAAAAAAAGAAAGCATCCTTATTGTTTATACTGTCTGAATTGTTCAGGCAGAAAAATCAAATGTAATATAGCAGCAAATATGAAAAGAGTGACAAACTGCAACAGCAGAGCAGGCATTGACAGGTTAGTAACCCAACACCGCTACTGATGGTGCATGAAATGAACTTTACAAAGACCAGTGTCATTGTGGTGAGAGTTGTCCAAACTGAGAGACTGGAAATGTGACCTGATTTACACAAACTATGAGAGCAACACTGAGATTCGTGTTACAAAAAATGCCAGACTGTGCAATAAAATGTCTGCGATATACTATTTACACCACACAAACTAAGATACCGGTGGACTTTTATATTTTGTGCACAGTGTGCAGTACAAGAGTTCAGACAACAGAAGTACTGTCTAGAACAAGTAACTGTGTCATGTAGGGTGTCAAACCATCCCCTGGGAAGGGGTCGTGGATGGGTATTTTTACATTTGGCAATTTAGTTTTCTATGTAGTAATGATTTACTACAAATAAAATGCAATTTTATTCATTTTTAATGTAAAACTAAACCATAAACATAGTGGCACTGAATGATCTACATTACAGAAACTATCAAAACATGGAGCACACATTACAAAAAGTAATACGTAATACTAGCATATCTGTGACACAGTGTAAAAAACAATGTCAGCGTGCCTAGCCGAGACAAGATAAACCATAACTCAGTACTAAACAAGGGCTACGACAACCCTAACCCTTACAAAACAAGTGACAAGAAAAAGCTTAATACCAATACTGAACAATGGCTATGACAACCACAACAGCTTCTAGTCATCCTACAAAACCAAACATTTGATAAAAGTTGATGTAATGGCTGGTAATACATGTACTGTGCTGAGACTTGATCAAATTTATTTTAACAAAACCAATACTGTATTTGTGCTCAAGAAGTTGTGGATTAACGTAACATAGTGTACGTATGTGCTGTACATAACCATGAGATACGATAAAACCTTCAGAACCAGAGAACATTAGGAGAATCGATGGTCGGTCTAAAACAAAAAGATTCACTTTGCACTTGAAAAAGTCTATATGGCTATAGATGTAAAAATCCTTGTTAAATACTGAACAGTCATCACCAGGTGACATGGCAATCACGCCCATAAGTACTGTGTCCAAGAAGTGCTTTATTTACAAGTGATTTTCTTTTAACATCAATCATTCAAAACAGCCAGATACATTCATCAAATTTACACGCAATGATTTTCAATTAAGTTTTAATTTTATAAGCTATACAAATATTGCCACAAAGATGATCACAAATTATATGTTTCAAGCAATATGTACATTCTGTATGCCGGGAAAAGAAAACTCGGAGACAAGCATCTTTGTGAAGTTTTTGAAATCCCCTGTGCACCTTACACACAATACACCCCCCCCCCACACACACACAGTACAACACATACTACAGACCTGCCTCTCCAACATGCACACACACAGAGAGAGAGAGAGAAGTAAAGGGTCCATGTCAAAAGGTTGTGAAGTGACTAATCCTCAGGTCTCAATACAATAGGTGCAAGCTTGCTCTGGCCACAGATGGTGAGCTACCATCACAAAGCACTGCACAAGCGTTGCTGCCACTCGCATATTTTGTTAGTCAAGTGTAAGCTGTACAATCATAAACAGATTCTGACTCCTCTGTCTGTCTCACAACCACAAGCAAGCTGTTACTTATCAGGAACAGCAGGCAGTGCCCAGCAGATGGCGCTGCGGTCTGCACTGGTTGTGACGAAAGCTAAATGGTTAGGGTGCCAACGACCTTGAATAATCTTGTCTTTATGTTCGGCAACTACCACGCTGGGAAGAGGTCGTAGAAGATCGCCTGGAAAAGAAAACCCAGAAACAGGCACTCACAAAACATGATAGCTTGTCAGGACAACAAGATGACAGAGCTATTACATCTCCCACGACATGGCTGTAATGTTACATAGGAGAGGGGCCTTGGGTCCCACAGAAAAACTATAAAGTCATAGAGCCTTCAAATAGGTTTTAACACTAAAAATAAATTTCTTTTGCCAAAAGATCTGGCCTACATTAGGATTACACAACACTAAAACAGTCTCTGGTCCCTGAGCATGGGTTGGTGATTGCCCAGTCCTCTGTCACAGATCTCTTGAGGCCAGTAAATGTTAACAAGGCTCCGGGTCCAGATGGCATCTGTGCGCCCCCTCCGTCACTGCGCTGAACAACTTAGCGGAGTTTTACAACATCTATTCCAGCTGTCTGTAGATTCTAGTCACATTCCTGATATTTGGAAACTGTCGCACATTGTGCCTGTCCCAAACATCACTAGGCCCAGTCAACCCAACGACTTCAGACCAGTGGCTCTTACCTCACTCATCATGAACTCGCTTGAGAAAATTGTAAGAAGCGAGGTAATGACTGCTGTTGATCAACATCTTGACCCGCTGCAGTTTGCCTACAGACCTGGAAGAGGTGTCGATGACGCTGAGTTGTTTATACTTAATACGCTGTACAAACACCTGGAGAAACCTAAAGCTCATGCCAGGCTTCTCTTTGCTGATTTCTCTTCTGCTGTTAACACTGTGCAACCTCACTTGTTAGCGGAGAGTCTAGTCTCAGACTTCCATCTCTCTCACCAACTAACTCTCTGGATTCTGGACTTGTTAACAAACAGACAGCAGAGAGTTTCTATTAACGGTCTTCTCTCAGACCCTGGTGACACCTGTACAGGTTCCCCTCAAGGCTGCTGTTTGTCTCCACTACTGTTCATACTCTATACTAACAGTTGTAGAAGCACTAATGACAGGAGCTTTCTGATAAAATTTGCTGATGACTCTGCCCTCCTGTCACTTCTGTATGATGATGAACATGTTCACAGTGGCGCTCTTCCTGACTTTGTCCGCTGGTGTGACCAACACTTCCTTGTCTTGAATGCCTCTAAGACTAAGGAAATGATCTTCGACTTTCGGGTGAACAAGCCTGAGACAGTCATCAGTACTATTCATGATGATGCCATCAAGGTAGTCGACTCTTACAAATATTTAGGTACCATCTTTGACAAGAAGCTTACATGGGACATCAACACTGACATGATCCTCCGTAAGAGTCAACAACGCCTGTACTTCCTACAGAAACTCAAATCTTTCTCTGTCAGCTCTGTCATCCTCACTCGGTTCTATCAGTCCTTCATTGAAAGTCTCATCACTTTTTCTTTCATCTCCTGGTTCCACAACCTCTCCCTTGGGAACAGGAACAGTCTTGTCTCCCTTGTTAACATCTGTTCCAAGATCACCGGAATCAGGCAGAGGGACTTGGCAGCTTTCTGTCATCAGCAAATCCTTAGGAAGGCCTCCCGTATCCTCTCTATTTCTGATCATGTGTTGACATGTGAGTTGTCACTCTTGTCATCCTCTCTATTTCTGATCACGTGTTGACATGTGAGTTGTCACTCTTGTCATCCTCTCTATTTCTGATCATGTGTTGACATGTGAGTTGTCACTCTTGTCATCCTCTCTATTTCTGATCATGTGTTGACATGTGAGTTCTCACTCTAGCGGTCTGACTGTAGGTATGTGCCTATTTGCAAAACTAATCGTCACTGCAATTTATTCATTCCACGTGCCATTTACCATTCTAGTGGCCGTGAACTTGTACTAGCCTGAGGTGACATAAGGCCACCAACTATATCTACTGTTGCTGGGAATGTGTGTGTGTGCGTGCTCGAGAGAGAGATCATTTCAACATGTATACATTATCTCCTTTTATATCATGTATATGTATTTTTTATATCATGTATATGTATGTATTATCTCTTTATATCATGTATGTATTACTGCTAGTACGAGCACTATCTGGAATTGCCCTTGTGAATAATTAAAGTGGTATTGTATTGTATTGAAGTTAGTATGCCTCTTGCTATAAACTTAATTTTGTTAGCCTTAAACTTTTAATTGATAATCAAGCCACTACCACAATGCCGTTATAATAAGTAGGTAATTACTGTCTTCATCACCATATCACCATGTATGTAACATTTTACTTCTCAGCACCATGGTGCCATGTATGCATGTAGCGTTATGAAGCAGTGACAGTTAACATACCATGCAGGTCTGTCAGCACAATCTTCTGATCATACGCCACGGTAAGCAGATAAAAGGCATTCATGGAGAAGCGAGCTGATCGACATTCGCCAGAGTGAGGGATGAAACTCTGCACAACTTTTGCTCCACGGATGTCGTACAACATCACCATGCCATCTTCGTGCCCAGAAGACAGCAGACGACCTGAAGGGTCCACACACACTGATGCAAAGGGACTGCCTGCATCATGAACAAAACAACAGCTCTTTGTATGAATGTACTACACAGCTACTCCTAAACAAACATCCTTAGAGTACACACACACACACACACACACACACTCTACTGTCTAGATGAACCTGTACGTTAAGGATGACACAGAAGAAAACATTAACCTTACAAACCTTAACTGGCACTTACATGGTGTCACATTCACATGTGATACTAGTGAAACTTGATAAATATGCTCATGGTGACATCCCCCTGTCACACTGGTGAAGCCTGATAAATATGGTGACAAGTGACACTAGCAAAGCTTGATAAATATCCTCATGGTGACATCCCCCTGTGACACTGGTGAAGCCTGATAAATATCCTCATGGCGACATGTGACACTGGCAAAGCCTGATAAATATGGTGACATTATAATGTGACACTGGTAAAGCCTGATAAATATCCTCATGGTTGCACTAGTGAAGCCCAATGAATATGGTGGCATTATAATGTGACACTGGTGAAGCCTAAAAAAATATCACCATTAACTTGCCACACCAGCCATGTACCTAGCAGGTATGGGAATACATGTGATATGTCATCAATAAACTTGTTTACAAATGTCTGCTCTCCTATTCCTATGTACAATCAGATACATATCCACACACACACACACATCGCAACTAATAGACTACAATGATTGGCAATATCAAACTTTAAAGTCCAATTTCCATACTTACCAGATGGACTAGGAACAACAGTGATAGCAGTGGAGGCACGCAAATCCCAGAACCGTGCTGTTCTGTCCTGGGAACCACTAACAAACATACACCCACCCCAGGTGTGCAGAGAATACACATGACCTGTAAAACATGTCATTACTGTTACACGCAAGAGAGACAGTGATTAGTAAGATCTCTAAACCTATACATGACAGCTACACCATTTCTACACACAACCTAATGACATATATATATATATGTAACAGTGACACCAATACTACACAAGACCTAATGTCATACATACATGACAGTGACACCAGTACTACACAAGACCTAATGACATACATGACAGTGACACCAATACTACATGAGACTTAATGACATACATGACAGTGACACCATTTCTACACACAACCTAATGACATATATATAACAGTGACAACATTACTATACAAGACCTAATGTCATATATACATGACAACGACACCAATACTACACAAGACCTAATGATATACATGACAATGACACTGATCCTACACAAGACCTAATGACATACATGACAATGACACCGATACTACACGAGACCTAATGACATACATGACAATGACACCAATACTACATGAGACTAAATGACATACATGACAGTGACACCATTTCTACACACAACCTAATGACATATATATAACAGTGACAACATTACTATACAAGACCTAATGTCATATATACATGACAACGACACCGATACTACACAAGACCTAATGATATACATGACAATGACACTGATCCTACACGAGACCTAATGACATACATGACAATGACACCGATACTACACGAGACCTAATGACATACATGACAATGACATCAATACTACATGAGACCTCATGACATATATACACAACTGTTACACACAAGACAGCTAGTAATCACTAAGATTGCAAAACACATATGATTGTGATGCACAAGTAAAAAACCAGACCTAAACATGACTTGTACACTTTAATAAGAAATAATTTCAAGTCTATGTCTATCATTTCTGAAATCAATTTCTTAGTTACAACAAATAGTTTAAATAAACATGACTGTGTAACACATTTCTATCAGAAATGATAACAGATCCATGTCTTTCCTTTCAGTCATCAGGCTCTTGCTATCTGTAAACAGTTCTAAACCTGACAAGTCCTCTGAGTTGTTTGCCATCTCTGTTGTTTTAATATAATACACCTTCCCGTTTATTTACATACATACATTTATACATACACATAGGAGTGACTGTTTTGACTGCTTGCCATCTTTGTTATTTTAACTTCAAGTTTTGTGATTTATGTCTGAAAAGAACACTCTGTAAACACATCCCCAACCTAAAAACACTGCTCGAAGACAAGTCTGATACTGACACTGCAAGTCGGAACTGATACCTCTATGTAGACACATCCCAAACTGAATAACACTATTGTAAGACACATACAGTGGAATCTGGATTATCCGATGTAATGACTGGCACTCATCATCCAGATAATCAAAAATCATGGATAATCTAACATAATGCTAACAATTTGCAAATGCTAGAATATACATAATATTATGTACTACTTGATTTCCAATGTTAAGTTCCGATGAAAGCTTCGCAACTGACTCTCCCTTTTTGGCAAGTTCAACAATTTGCTATTTCGTAGTAATTGACAAACAACTCTTTTTCTCTTCACTGCCTCACTGGACCCCAACATTTTGGTACCAACTTACATGAAGTCGCTTTCTAACCTTAAGGTGCGGACACTGAATTAACTCAGAACAAGGCGTCGTCTGCATGGATCGTGCGACTAATACACAATCTTTTTCAACAAAAGCGCTGAAGAAGAAGACAAACTTCTAAACTTTTGATGACTGACACTTGTTCGCACGTGGAAAAAGAGGAGGAAGAGTGTTCGGAACGAATCCTCTGCATTGGAATAAGTCTAATGGTTTTTCACAGCAGGGAAATGCCTGGCTGGTGCAAAAATGCTATACTTTCAATCCTGTTAGAATAATTGTCAGAAACCCATCGACAAAGAAAACTGAAGCTGTGGCAAAATCCTGGTGGTCTTGTGATGTCTAGCAGTCTTTTTTTTTTAAGGCAATTACGGATAACCTAATGCACAGTTAATTGAAGACCGGATAATTGAGGATAATCAGTGATGTCTAGTTGAAGAGTTTGGCAAGAAGCTATAAGCATGCCTAGTTTTCACTTGTGCATACAAATTAGTTAATCTGGTGAAAAGATTAGATTTTTAAGTAAAATACTTATTTTTCTTTCAAAAAAAAAAAATTAAAAATAGAAATTGAAAAGAAATCACGTTGCAAGAAAATGTACTGAAAACTAGTATTCAAAAATTGAAGAGACAATCTGCCAGAGCATATAAACAAATGCAAACAAGCTTGGTACATTGCATCTGCTGAATCTTCTCACCTGAGTCAGTAGTCCAAAAGAAAAGCAAGTTGGTGTTTGACGCTTTCTTAACGTAGCCTTTATACCCTTAACTCCTAAAAAACGGTCTTTGATAACATGCTGTTCTGGGGTCACACAACACTTAAGGTCAGGTGTGGGACTAAAGCCTGATCACACCACAAGCTCACCTGCATGTCCAGTCAAGGCACGGATAGGAGTGCCTGTCTCGCAGTCAGAGGCATAGATCTTACAGTCTCCAGCTCCACCGCTGATCAGAAGTGACGTGCGATTGCTCATGTCTTGCATGAACACAACATCCCGCACAGTGCCATCATGGAAAGATAACTCTATACCTGGACCTATGGTCATCAAAAGTCTTTGAATAAGGCACACGATTAAATAATAATAATAATAATAAATGAAGATTTTTACAGCGCACATTCACACTCATAGAGAGCATGCTCTTAGCACTTAAAACGGAGAAGAGACATGGACTACATGGATAGAACACAAGGGACGGAAGAATAAACGACAATACTGACGACAAACAGAAAACACAAAAAGGCAGCAAGTAACAGCACATAGAAAATATAGTGATTCTGCAGAGAAAGATGGTAGACAAGTAGCAAAAACGAAAGAGGGGAGGGTAAGAAGGACTAGCATAGTGTGGACTGTGTTAGGAGTAATGCTCAAGGAAGAGGTGAGTTTTCAGTGCAGATTTGAAAGATTCAGTTGTAGGAAGGTGGTGGATATGGAAAGGAAGAGAGTTCCATTGTTTTGCAGCACAGTAGCCAAAAGTCATGTGACCATATGTTGTTGTTCTGGTGACAGGAACAGTTAGGATACGGTCGTCAGACAAAGAGCGGAGTTGTCTGGCCGGAGAGTAAGGGATGAGAAGTTCAGAGAAATAGTCAGGACAGGAGCCTGCAAAGAAAAATTAAAACACAGCACAGACAGTTTGTACTGAATGCGAGAACAGACGGGTAGCCAGTGTAGAAAACGAAGGAGAGGAGTGACATGGTCCTGTTTCCTTGCTCTAAGCACCAGACGTGCAGCGGAGTTCTGTACTCTCTGGAGTCTCTCAATGAGGGATGAGGGGCAGCCTGCCAGCAAGGAGTTGCAGTAGTCAAGTCGAGAAAGAACAAACGCACAGACAAGAGTGTTGGTAGCACGTGTAGAGAGAAAATGATGGATGGCACTGATCTTACGGAGCTCATAATAGGCAGACTGACTAGCAGTGACACCAGAATACCTAACAGTAGTGACATTGGAATATCTAACAACAATGATACTGGAATGCCTAACAGTGGTGACACTGGATACCTAACAGCATAGACACTGGAATAAGTAGATCACCAACCGTCAGCTGACAGGGAGTCAGTATTGAAGCGCATCAAGCGAATAGTCTTGTCGTTGGAGCCAGTGGCGATGACATCACCTGAGCAGTTCCAGGCACAGCAGTAAATGGAGCCCTTGTGGTGCTTCATGTGTTTGTATACAACACTTGCCTCATGGGTCACATGGTCCTCTCTAAGACAAGTATTATTACATCAAAATAGTCGTTATTATGATTACTACTTATTATAGCAAGTATTATTACAGTTCTCATATTTTTTTCATGCATCAACCACAAAACTGTTCTCTAGGTCATTTACTTCACACACCAAAAATAAGTAAAAAAAAAGAGAACTTTTTAAAAACACACTTTTATTTGACATGTACTAAAAAGGGTAAAATAATTGTTTTCCTTAGGATTTCCTTGGGATTTTCTTTAATACATTTAACTTAAATGCGAGGGGCCCCAAAGTGTTCCAAGTTTCAAGAGTGCCACTAAGGAAAACAATTATTTTACCCTTTTTAGTATATTTCAAATAAAAGCATGTTTAAAAAAAATTATTTACTCTCTTGCCAAAGGGTTGAATGTTGTCACAACATGATAGTTGCTAATATCTAATACCTGCTATATCTGACTGACTGACTGACTGACTGACTGACCGAGGTGCAGCATTCTATCTTGACACACTTTGCCAGGGTTTATCAACATTTTTTTTTTTTTTTTTAAGTGTGACACACAGGAACTTTAACAGCAAACATACACAGGCAAAGTTCTGCATGCCTGGGTTTATCGATTGTTTTTTTTTTTTTTTACTTTGTGACTTTACTCCCTTCTTGTAGGCGGAATACAGTTTACTAGTCTTAGAACAGTAGTTACAACTTATAAGATTAAAAAAAATAATTTTTTTACTTGTGAACTGCTGGAAATGATTTAATATTGCATTGTCACCAGAAATGAGTATATGGTGAAAATTTCAGACCTCTAGGATGATGGGAAGTGGGTGAAACATTGGCTACAAAATTTGACCAAACACACACATACATAGTGAGTGAAATACTAGTGTGTAATAAGCATCTTCTTGTTACAAACATTTCATTTTGTCAAGTACTAATTTAGCCTGAGTACACACCTCAAATTTTCCACGTGTGGAAAAGAACATATGCGAAGAGTTTTAGAGTTGCTTCCCACAGCATAAAAATTACCCGAGGGGTGAAAAGCTACAGTGCGTATGGCCTGCACATCCTCCAGTGATGTCACAGCCACAAATCGTGGTTTTCCTCCACTTCCTACAGCTCCAGCCTGCACAAACATTAGTATCAGCAGCTTGGGAAAAAAACCACACAGAGTTGATGATGATGTCAATTTATATTGCGCAGGTATCCATTCAAAAGAATGCTCATTGCGCAGCAAAAACAAAAGAGAAGAAAAAACAACAACAGGAAAGTAAAAAATAATAAAGACAGAAGCGGTGCTAGGTTGTTGAGGTCGGTCTTAAATAAACAAATGAGTCTTCAGTCTTTTCCGAAACATTGTTGCTGAGGTGATGGTGGAGAGCGATGATGGCAGAGCATTCCACAGTTTAGGTGCTGCATTTTTGAAGGCCCTGGCTCCAGTGCGCTTCTTGTTGAGTCTACATTACTTCAACACACACACTGTCCACAGTCACTGACATCATGCTACCTGCTGCATCATGTCCCCATCACTACAAACACACACACACACACACACACTCATACACATCCACTATCCACAGTCACTGACATCATGCTACCTGCTGCACCATGTCCTCATGATTCCACACACACACACTGTCCACAGTCACTGACATCATGCTACCTGCTGCACCATGTCCCCATGACTACAAACACACACACATACATTCACACACACACACACACACAGAGTAAACTCACATCATTAGAAAGGTGTGCCATTTCCACTTTCACATGAGTCCAAATAAAAGAGTTTCTTTACTGGTTAGAATCATAAGCTAGAACCACTGCCAGACTCGTTGAATATGACTATACAATCAATGCTTGCATCAATAAGCTCATACAGTGGTATGCTAGAGTTAACTCTCACAAGACTATGTCATAATATAGGTCATCTCCACTACCTATATATATATATACACACATGTGACATGTCAGTAGTCATCTTCACTCTATCTCTCAGAGAACTTTTGGCACAGCCACACAAGAGCAAAGTGAGAATTGTATGAGGAGGTAGGGTGTTTAGGTATGCCTCCTGAAGAAATTAGCTACAGGTGGACAGTGGTAGGCTGTTTGGATATGTTGCTTCAGTACGGGAGGGAGGTAGCTTCAGGCAGAGAGAAGGAAAGTAGACAAGGAATGTCTGTAAAGAAAACTGGAAGCACAAGTTCTGACAGTACGTTTTAAAATAGCAACATATATTTGGCTGTTAATATATGCTTATTGATTTAGAAGTAGGTCACAATGGCATTCCACATTCATTTTTCTCTCTTCTGCCTCATACCAGTTGGTGCTGCATACCAGTAAATGCCTCATACCAATTAGTGGTATATACCAAACAAAAACATGTCCTGACCTACCTTGTGTCATAACTTTCCAAAAGCCTATCTTGCCTTCATTTATTCTTTACAGAAACAAAACATAAATAATACAGATGCCAGCTTTGTCAAGCCCTTGTTAAAAACTGACAATGAACTCGGGGGTTAGCTTGCTCCTTGCCTTTTTGAATGCACATGCAGGTAGACACATTCATGCACAAGTACACACATGCGCACACACACACTCTGACTGACAACTGAATGAGTTCAGATATATAGATCAAGCGAGAGAGGGGAAATGACCAAAATAAAATTGAAAAACAATTTTTAAAAAAGACAAACAAAACACTGAATTTATTTTCAGGAAGAGATGATGAAACTGTCACCAGCTGCAAGCAGACAAAGCTCAGCAAATGACTAATTCTCTCACCTTGCCAGCGCTGACACTGCTAGTGGGAGCCACCGTCTGTACTCCTCCGACATTTAACCCCTTTTGGTCTGCTAGACCTCCACTTTGTTTGATTTCTGCAACAGGCAGAGGTCAGGTCACCAGCCCATTGGAACACTTGCTGGCTTTTATTACAGTTAAGACAGCAGACTGCCAATGTCCCCAGTGGAGACTGGCATCTTATACAAATCATGTCTATATAACAACACAAAAATCATGTCTAGATCCTAGTATTTGCAGAAATCTTTATCATGAAAGTACCAAATTTATTCACAAAATATAAGCTGATACCATCAAACAAAATTAATAAAGCAATCACTTTTAATTTATTTATGCAGATATGTCTACCACACAAGGTTCAAACAACGAGAGCAGAAACCAATCAGCTCCGCCATCATATGGGAATAAGGCCTTTCACAATACTAATGCAGTCTTTGAAATAGTCTGCTAAGAAATTGCTTCTAATCACTTGTCAACAAATCATTTTTAACAAGACTAATCAAGATGCTCTAATAAACCCCAATAAAATATTTGTAATGCAAACCAATAAAGAATCCTCAACAACACCATCCACAGCTGAAAGTCACAATGAAATGTAAAGATGTTATTTCTAACAGCAAGAAGACAAAACAAGAGGGAGAGAATGTACTGATGTTAGTGCTATACAACATCTCCATGTAATGTGATTGCAATGTCAAGGTAATGAAGACTGGTCTCTGGCAAACTCGTAACTCTCAATACTTTGGAGATTTTTGCTCATCTGCCAAGTCAACATGGTTTTCAACTATTCAGGGTTGACTGAACTATAAAAAGTCAAGCCAGAAAGTAAAAATCATGAAAAGAAACTTGCAACATGATCCCGCATGGTTAAGATGGCTGTAACAAAACCTCTTCAACGAAGAATTAGTAGAAATAATCAGTGGCCATGAGACTGCAGAAGGACAAAAGTTGGAGCACAGCAATGGAAACTGTTGGCAGTTATGAGAATGTAATGTATTCCTAAGTTCTCTTTTACCTGGCAGTATTTTTCGACACCACCCAAGCTGTTATGCCAATAGGAATAGTTACCAAAACCTATGATGTCAGAGATGTCCGCAAGTAATAAAACCTGGTGCATGGAGGGGCAAGTTACACCTGACTTTTCAACAAGCCATAAAACCTGATGCAGGGAGGGAGATTATGCCTGACTTTACAGCATGATCCAGTTTATGTCTCTCTACTGACTTTTCCCTTCTTTAACATGACAAACAAATATGAAGCATATGATCACATTGATTAGTGGAGGTGTGTGTGATCTCACAAAGTATTATGACACTGGACATAAATAGTAGTAACAAACCCTTTAACCACACAATGAAGTGAAATAATATCGGAGAAGCAATCTATATCCAATGTCATCTACAGCAGCCTACAAATGGTTGAGTGGCTATAATGCCAGCATCCAAGTCTGGAGACTCCGGCAGCAGCCAGTTTGATAACTTTAATGTGTAGCATGCTTCCTGCAGTTGACCCATGCAGCTGTTTAATGGATACCTGACCTATTTAATAGGGTTGAGGAAGATAAAGAAGATAAAGGGAAACAAGATGAGCCCCACCCTCACAAAAATCCTGGCCCTAAGAAAAAAATGGGGTTTCCCCAAGGTGTCAAAAGACAAGGGAGTAAATTTAAATTATTTTCAGAAATGGATAGCATACATTTCCCCATTCAGCTGAGAGCATTGAGACACAGCTGATGAAGATTTGGTAAGTAATGTTAGATTGTAATTTTGATGCACAATCATAATCTCACTTAATTAAAGACACACTTGAGTGAATTGTTTTCAAATGATTGAAAATAATGTTAATGAGAAGCTACAATCTTTCAAACCCTGAAATGCACAGAAAAATCAAATCAGTCATTGTAGTGCTGGCTACAAAACACAGGGTAGGTGGCAGCCTAATATCAACAGAGTGTATGCAGGCTTCAATGTCACAAAGTATATAGGTTTCAATGCCACAGAATATATATATATATATATGTTTCCATGTCATAAGTGTATACATGTTTCCATGTCATAAGTGTGTACATGTTTCACTGGCACAGATCTTATCTCTTTCTCTGCAGTGGTGAGATGCTGATGTTTGGAGGCTCATATCTTGTAAAAAGTACAGGTGAGATGTTGATGTTTGGAGGCTCATATCTTGTCAAAGTAAAGAAGTGCTCACTCAGACATTACAAATTAGTATCTTGTAAAGAAATCAGTCATTTGAAAAAAAAAAAGCTACAGTGGGTCCTTAAGAATACAGATGAAGACTTAACCTCACTGTAAACATCTGCTTAGATTTTGATAAACATGCTCTTCATCTAATGAAAGATGACCAGTGTGACCTAGCTTCCATGCTGCCTAGATGATGTGCTGCACTAACCAACGTGACCTAGCTTCCATGCTGCCTAGATGATGTGCTGCACTAACCCATGTGACCTAACTTCCATGATGCCTAGATAACCTGGTGTACTAACCTATGTAACCTAACTTCCATGCTGCGTAGATGAAGTGTGTCACTAATTACTACATCTAGCACTCAATGCAGATGAACACAAAACAATGGTGCATTCCCACTTCAGGTAAGGACAGCAACCACTGGAACTGGTACCTTTCACAGATGAGGATCGTCTGAGTTTGTTCTGCGAAGTACTCTGACCATTGTCTACAGGCGAAATCTTGGATTTGTTCCTTGCTAGATAACAAGATCAGGATTTTAAAGTCATGCTCCACTTTTTCTCAAACTATGACAAACAACAAAACAAGTTTCACCCAGGCATGACTCACATTTCCCCTCCATAACAATTAGAAATTGGGAGACGCTAAAACTCAATCTAACTACTTGCAACCCAGAATTGCCTTACAAATGTTTGTTCAGACAATTATTTCAGTCTCATTTACATTATTCGCTATTAATCCTCTTAGCATGACATAAAATATAACATTACAATAATGGCTTATAACTGAAGACTGTGAAGACGACAGTGAGTGAAGTTTGTTTTTTTATTATTGCTGCTCTGAGATAAACATTAGACCAAGAAACCCAAAAATTGTTTTGGAATGGAGAAAACTTAAACTTTGCAATAAAAGCATTGAAAATCGCCTTCCCCGTGCTACCCAGCAAAGCCATGATCATGGCCAATCATGCTAAGAGGGTTAACAAGCATGCTTAGCTTTATACTTCTACATTTTTAAACAACATTATAGTTACAAATATACCCTCATACTACTTGCTTCATATCTACAGCACCACAAAGCTATAAAAAAAAACCGAAAATATGTTTAAGTAGTAACAGAAATATAAGTGTAATTAAATATTTACTTAGCAGATGATAGCAATAAATGTAATAATATATAAACATTGTTCAAATGTGACACAAAATAACTGCTTTAACCCCAGCAAGAATTGTCAAAAATATCTTCGTTTTCTGTAGTTTACTAGCATTAAGAAATAATATTAATATTAAACACCACTCCAGAAAAGGGACGACTGATACAGGACTCGTCATAGGCATGTCATACTCCATGCTTTTAGTTACGCAGGAAATTAGCTTTGTCATCTTCAAAATACCTTCATGACCACATGCATCCAAATGATGTATATAGTATATAGTATGATGTGTATAGGTATATAGTAGTGTGTCACACCACAACACATTCATAAAGACACTCCATGTTCTCAGGAATACAGGGTTAAACATGTCACCACCACACTTTCCTATAAACACCCCATGCCTTATAGGATTAGATGTGTAATGCACTCGCCATCACACTTTCCTATAAACCAGAAGTGGGAAACATTTTTTCCTCCGAGGGTCATTTTGATGCTTATCATCATTGGCAGGCCATACAAAACTCAGCCTGCTGTGTTTGGTCAAGCTGTACATCCACCACAACATGTTAATGTGGATAACCCTAGATCGCTTTGCACTGCTGTCAAGTCACCACAATCCGCCTTTTCGCAAATAGGTACGCAAAATTATGCTCTGCCACTATGAAAAGCATGCAAAGCACACAAAGACATGCTTTGCACATACACAAATAAACTCAAATCAATTTTTACAGCCAAAGCTTTTTCCTGTTCCTTATACTTTGGAAATTCATGAAAGGATAGTGCAACGTTGACGATTTTTTCAAAATGTAAAAGCAGGCATGGTCAAAGATTGATATGTGTATCAACAGCCAACATCAAACCAGAAGTAATCTACCTTGACTTGGGGTGAAAGTCACATGCATGCATATAATGCTCCAAAATCATCCACATAGACTGCAGGTAGCCAACGAGATGGATACATGTGTATGGCATCCTTTCCTCATATATGTTCATTCATACAGACCACGACTAGACAGACATCTATTGCGTCATTTCTTCCTATATGTTCATGCTATCCACACAGACCGTGGGCAGGCAGTTAGAAGGATACATGTCTATTGCATCATTTTCTAGTATATGTTCATTCTATCTATATAGACTGCAGGCAGCCAGCTAGATGGATACATGTCTATTGCACTATTTATTCCTATATGTTCATTCTATCTATATAGACTGCAAGCAGCCAATTAGAAGGATATGTGTCTACTGCATTGTTTCCTTGTAAATTCTATCCATATAGACCACAAAGGGAAGATAGTAATGACTAGAAAGACATGATCATTGCGATTTAATCTCTAACACTGGTCAACAAATTTTTACAAAAGTCATGTTACTGAAATAAAATTAGTCATTTCCTATCAAATTTTATATGCTCAACACGACTATGATGATCAAAATGCAAAATTGGCTCCAGTTTTGTTCTAGACAATGCATGTTAATAGTAACTGACCTATGGTTAATACCTGTACAAAATCAAGTCATAGACTACGTCTTAGATTTCTTTGCCTGTCTCTTGTACAGGTGTTCGGGAGCATCTCTGGGGAGTGTCCAGCAGTAATCATCCAGCATGGTAGTGGACAATTTTTCCTGGTATCTATTTTCCATTGTTGTGATATCTTGACAAGGTTCGCCATGTTCGCTAACCATATTACAGTTGTCAGGAAAGAAATCCAGATGGGAATGAAGGAAGTGAATCTTTAGAGACATATTGCAGCCAAGTTTCTGATACTGCATCAGCTAGATGGAGCACGTGATCTTAAAAAAAAAAAAACAAATACAAACAAATAAAACGATTCTGTGCAGCAAGCGCGCAAATACTGCCCACGTGCGGTCGCCGACATGTGAAGCCATGCACTTTACCACACGACTGATATCTTTTCAATTCATCGTATTTCTTGAATGAGGCAACAATGCTCACCCTAAATGCGTGCTCTGGGCGTATTGAGTTCACTCACTGTGACTGTGTCTGCTGACATTCGTCGAATGGTTTGCTCACAGCTGTAGACTCCGCCACACCATGACTCTCAATGTTATCCTTTAGATGTTGTGTTCATGCTTGTGTCCGGTATTTTCTTTTTCTACCTTGTATTTTTGTTTGTTGCAATGTCTCTGTATAATTGTTTGTTAATAAGTTTGGTCTTTGTTTGAACATGGTTTCTGTGTCAATCTGTTTTTTTTTTGGGGGGGAGGGAAGCGCATTGAGTCGACTCTGGGGTTGAAAATTGCGCTATATAAATCTACTTTAATAATAATAATAATAATGTCTTCTACTTGTTCCTTGTAGTTTTTTGCCCAATCATTCCTGAGAAATTTTTTTAGACACTAGAAAAAAAGCAGTCCATGCCTGTTTCACATCATCCTGCAGCAAGTTATTGAACCGATCTTTGAAGAGCTCTCCAATCTGAGGACCCACAAAACTCCCTCTTTAATCTTTGCCTTACTGAGTCGTGGGAATTTTTAATGCAGGTATCGGAAAGCTGGTGAAGTCCAGTCTATGGCTTTCACAAAGTTCTTCATCAAACCTCATTTGATGTGAAGGGGTGGTAGCAGGATTTTGTGAGCCTCAACCAGAGCTGGGTGCTGGATATTCTTCTCTCTGACTGCTACATTTTGTCTGTGAGTCAATTCGTTCCACAAGTACTGCAGTTCCCTTGCTCGGCTATCCCACTCACATAAGAAACACATGTATTGTGTACATTCCTGCTGCAGTCCTACGCATTGCAGATGACAGAGATCTGTTAGCAGGTAGTAACAAAGAACTGCAAGACCTCACCAACAGACTGACAGACAGTTAGCAGATTCAGCAGAGAAAAACAAGTAAGCAGCAATAAATGGAAAAAGGGAGGGTGTTGAAAAAGGAGTAGCATTCTTTGAACTGTTGTTAGGAGTAATGTTTAAGGAAGAGGTGTATTTTCAGTGCACATTTAAAAGATTCAATGGCGGGTAGGAGGCGGATATGGAAAGAGAGAGAGAGTTCCATTGTTTTGCTGCACAGTAACTAAAAATCCTGTGACCGTATGTTGTTGTTCTGGTGACTGTAATTGTGAAGATATGGTTATCAGACAAAGAGCATAGTTGTCCACTGGGATGTAGGGGAACTGCTAATAAAAAACTTACATGCTGAGACATAAGTCATTTTTGTGTGGATATGTCCAACCACAGTAAAAAGTCTTGACAGTAATAAGTTTAAAGTTACATTATTCCCCCATTGCATGCATAAACCAAAGATTAGAAGTTTAAGAATAAGAAAATGAGTTGGGGTAAAGTCTTATACACATGGTCATCCATTGTTTTACAAAAAGACTCTGGATGGTTCTAACCAGGGAGAATACTCTGATGAGTGGGAAGTGCTTCAACATGAGAGCTGATCAATAAAACTCCTATCCAGGGAGAATACCCTGATGAGCCCTGATCATTAAAACAAGACCTAGCATCCATCACACAACTATGAAAAACCATTAAATCATGCGACATCCCAAATAACCATTAAATCATGTGACAACATCCCAAAGAACCATTGAATCATGCAACAACATCCCAAAGAACCATTTTGATTCAAAAAACCAGACTGGACAAAACAGGGGTATTCAGGCACACAAAACATGATGTTTGGGGTCAGCAGGATAAGGGTAGACTGGTTAATGAAACAAAGGCTTATATGGTCAGTAGGATGGGAGTAGACTGGCTAATGAAATATGGTGTTTATGTAGTCAGGAGGATGGAAGAAGCCTGGCTAATGAATATTATGTTTTAGGTTTTCAGTCTGGTGAATAAAATATTTTGTGAAATGTCAGCAGGATGGGCTAGACTGACTAATGAAATATGATTCTTATGTGAAATGTCAGCAAGATGGTCTAGACTGAATCATGATGCTTGCATAGTCAGCAGGAGGTAGGTAGACTGGCTAATGAACATGATGTCTGCATAGTCAGTAAGATGGGCTAGACTAGCTAATGAACATGATGTTTGCATAGACAGCAGGAGGGAGGTCAATTGACGAATAATGTTTCTGTGGTGATTGTAGAAACTAGCTGGCATGGGAGAATCAGTTATTCACTAAAGTATCAACTATAGTGCAGTCTGACCATGGATGGCCACATCCCAGCATGCCATGCTCATAAGAAAAGTGGTCTGGATACCTGGCAATGGCAGGGTTTTGGACCTGCTCTCCTCAGTCAGACTAGCACTGCGGGAGTAAACGGGTTTACCCCCAGCACTGGCAGCCACTGCACCTTTGGATGACCCCTGGTCTCTGCTGAACCCTTTGCGTGGAAGCGTGCTGGCACGCACTTCTGGCGCAGGCTTTGTCTTGGTGTGGGTTGGTGTAACTGAGCGTGGAACTCTACGACGTGGAGTGGTAGGGGTAGCCAGATGAGAAAGTGGGGTGGTACGATGAGAAGTTGGGACAGGAGAGTGTGAAGAGTTGTCCGGAGTTGAAGCGGAACTATTGCAGGTCTTGTTTGGGCTGCGAAGGGAGGGGATGCGACACCTAGTTGGAGGACTGGTCAAGTCTAAGAACATGTTACCTGGCTTGCGCAGACTCTCTGCAGGTGCTGAAGCATCATCAGGTCCTGTTTTGGCATCACCTTGCAGATTTTCAGCAGAACAACCATGGTCACCACCATCACCAATACCAGCACCAGCATTACCATCATCCCCAGCTGCACTGCTACTGCTGAGGACCACAACATTTCCTGCCACAACATGCACAGGCCCAGCTCCATGCCTGCTAATGATGGAGCATGGAACAGAGGGTGTGGCAAGCAAATCTTGAAAACAAGAGGCCATCTCTGGCTGGTTCATTAAATTTGAACTTTGCTGTTTATCAAGACTGTTTCTTTCAAATTGGGAGGGGGTTGCGTCAGCAGTATCTGTGGCAGTGGTGCTGGTTTTTGTGAGGGGAACATCATCACATAGTACTGGTGTCTCAATGACTGATGGTGTTAAAGGCAAGCTGGTGTTGGTAAGGGATACACCATCATATAGTACTGGTATCTCCATATTTGATGGTGTTATAGGCATGCTGGGAAGTCCGCCTATATTACGCAGACAAAAGCAACATAAAGCCCACTGTAACATGCATGCAGGAAAACTTAAGTGTCATTGCAAATTAAAGACTTTAGAAAAAGCAAAACATCATATATACAAGCATACATACAGGCTCAGAAACCTGTTAGCACACTGAAGATATACACTTACTTTACACACACACACACATATATACATAGTCAAAAGGACGCACCAGCAACGAACAGAAAATAAAGTGAAACTATGGTACATGATTACAATAAGCTAGTCTAGCAAGGTGTGCAGGACAGCATGCCGAGACACCAATACTTGATACCAATAATTTATCCTGCATAAAGATATCAAACAAATGTCAAAGTAATATAACACTGCATAACAAAATATCATATTGCACAGCCATATATAACACAGCACAAATATAACACTGCATAGCCAAATAGTACAACAGAGTCATGGTAAAACTGAGAATGAGTGTCACAAATGCTCTACAGCCTATCCTGCCACTAACCCATTTTAGTCAGAGAATCATCTGGCGTTGGTAGCTACGAACATAGTCTGAAAAAAAAGTACCTGACATTGAGAAAACTTTCTGACAGGAACAGGAGTCTGAGAAAAGTGTATAAAAGTGGAAGGTGCATACACATCTGAGAAACAATGCTGACAGTGACAGGGTGTGTACCTGAATTTGTAACAGGGTTGTCTTGGAAACGATTGTCCAGTGAGATCTGCTGCTGACGTTTCTCCAGCTCTTGAAGTTCCTGCTGATAAAGTTCTCTTTGCTTTTCCTGCATAACACACACAACAACATCCCTGTCATCAAGTGTTACCAACAGATTTCTTTGTCTGAACTTTTGAACCCAAAACCAATCTGTTAAATTCTGCAATTTCAAAATTTAACCAGGGCAGTAGCATGAGTGCAAATCACTATATGCATGAGTGATAGCTAATACATGCAGGAGCATAGAAATTTCAGTGTTGACCTCACCATTCACCTGTTGTATAGTGCTTGTCTGCTTCACACAAGTGCCATGTGTAATGTTTTACATTAGTCTACCTGTAAGGAAGGGTAACTCAGTTTTGTTTGACACTCTGTTTGCTAGAGATACATTATTTTGTGAACTTATTCGATATTAGGGTTTTCAGAGAAGCATTTTGTAAGCTACTCTGGAAGCAGCAAAAACAAAGCGACACGTGCCTACTTGGTCTGCTCTATGACTGGAACTGTGGTGTGGATAGGAGCATTTGTGGCCTTGCTTACAGTTTTTTTAACTGGATTGAGCAAGCTGGGAGCAGCTATGGGCTACATATCTTTCATCATCCCATTTGTCATTCTATAGACACAAGGTCTGCATGTTGTGTTGCGTGCGTCTGTGTATGTGTTCTTCTTGTTATTCAGCCTGTGTTTACATTTTTTGTTATGCACTTTGAGCTAGCCTTTGATCGTGGGATAAAGGCTATATAGATTAAATTTATTATTATTACTCCCGAGCAGGTAGCATGCATGGAGAAGACACACTAAGCCTGTCAGCATAGTATTAGTGATAAGTTAGCTGGTTCAAGCCAAGTTCAGATGCCCCATAAAAGAGGTGCGTCATCAAGAGCATTTTCTCAAGTTTAGCAATAGTTAAAGCAAAGAGTGTGCAAAGTTATATATAATCTGAGAGAGAGAGAGTGGACATATATTTTATACCTCTTGCAGGTAATGTGGTTTTCTGAAAAATATTGCTGGCACTTATTTGAAACTGAGATTCCAAAATTTGTGCAGAAGCATATGAAGACCAGTGACATGCTCTAAACTTGTCTCAGTAGAGTTCTCCCTCTTGTAGGTAGATGGGACTCTCTAAAACTCATAGTTCTTGTCTAAAATGTTTGCAAAGGCCCATGTAAATCTTCAAAACTCATCGCTCTGGTCTGGATTAGGATTTAAAACTCATATTTCTTGTCTCAAATGTTTTTCCCCTATGTCAACAGCAACAAGGAATGAAGACTACCGCTTATTTGTACCCAGCACACTACATCCAGCTAGCCATCCATCCATAAAATGTTCTTTCTTTATCTCACCTGCAGTTGTAATTGCTCTTGAAGGCGTTGCCGCTGTCTCTGGTATTCCTTGTAAAGCTCACTGCATGAATCTCGGATACTCCCAGCTGTTTGACTTGGAGCCTGTGGTGTTGCTGATGGGTGTGGAGATGATCCTCTGTCAGCGGTTACACTCTGTGGGGGAGAATAGGTTCGTGGAGGTGTAGAAGTGGAAGCAGCCAGCGATCCTGCTTTTTGTTCTGGTTGTCGTGCTGACACAACTGGGGGAGGAAAGGTTTGCTGAGCAGGTTGTTGGTGAAGAATGGAAGTTCGCATAGCCACACAAGGGTCGTCAGCAATACTACTTCGAGTGTCTACAGTCTCTCCATGAGAAAAAAGCTTTTCCATGGACATAAGCATGGGGTTGCGCAAGTGCTGTTGAGCAGACAGTGTGGCTGGAATCCCCGGCATCACCGATCGTGAAAGGATTCCAAAGTCACCTGATGTAAGCTGCAAATCACAATGATAGTGTTAACTCGCAGACAAATAAACACCTCAGCCTCTTTCCAAATGTACCACCATCAGACATCTAGCCACGTGTATGGGAATGCAGATAGCCTAATGATTAAAAGCAAATAGCATCCAAATCCAAAGGCACGCACACTAACCTGTTGGAAACCTGTGTGATGCAGCATACTTTCCCCATACTGACCCTGCTATGATGCAGCATACCTTCCCCATACTGACCCTGCTATGATGCAGCAAGCTTTCCCCATACTGATTAGAACGATGTTCCCTCACCTAACTGGCTGGAGGGGGCAGAGCTCTGTTGTATTTTTGTCTTATCTGATGTCTTCCTTGTGTTGGACATGATTTTGTATGTTTTTAGATGGACCTGCCATTGTGCGTTTGGAATGTGGTGCCTTTTTGGTTTCGGTGGCTTTGGTTCCTTTTCACACATAAGTGGCACGTTTGTGTGGGCTTCATGTGCGCTTGACCACTGTTCATCAGTGAACTTTTGCATGTACTGGGGCTGATTTGTCGTTCCAGTGAGATTTGTTTGTTAGATTTGTTGCATTTGCTATGGAGTATATTCCAGCTTGTATAATATGTTTGATATTATAAATATTCTTCTCTGATTTGTTGCGTTTGTACCAGATACTACTTGTTGCTCTGTAAGTGGTGGATTGAGTTAGGACTAAAAGTTCAATATGTCTCCTTATAGTCTGTGGGGGGATATATGTGTAGTGCAAGTGTGCGAGTGAGCATCTATATGTGCATGCTCACGTCTTCGGGTATCTATGCTGACTCTGAAATGTGTGGCTAATGTATAATGTATGTGAACGAGAGAGAAAGAGAGTCTAAGAGAAAGAGTGTGTCTCTGCACATGTATTTACAGGTATGTGAAAGGGAGAGAGAAAGTAAGAGTGTGTCTCTATACAGATATTTACATGTATGTGAAAGAGCCTAGGACTGGTGCATGGAAGGAATGCCGGTTATGGGACAAACTGAACTGAAAGAAATAATTTTTTGGGGGGTGTACATATGATAATGTGTGATTAATGGTGTTTGTGAGTGTGGGTGAGCGTAACTGATATTTGTCGTGTAAGTGGCAGCTATCATCATGTTTAGTGCAATGTCACTTGAGAATTAAACAAATTCTTCTTTTTCTTCTTTGGCTTTAAATATTTCACATGGGAAATTAACAAATTCTTCTTTTTCTTCTTCGGCTTTAAATATTTTTAATTCAGTTCTTTATAAGATGCTTTGCATATCTGGGGCTGGTTGCTGGCATTCTAAGCCCAGTCAGAAGTTAAGGTGCATCAAGCTTTGTAAGTTAAGACATGTTAAGATGCATTTTAATTTTATCAGAGTACACAGAAACTGAAATAATTGATTTACTGAAACAGAGCAACAGTATGATTATTAACAGTATCAAAATCAGCTATCAAATACAAATATAATAAAATCATTATTCCCTTAACATATTTGATGTGTGACACAGTTCTTATACTTGACTTGTGCTGTGGTCTGTGTGGGATTATGCCTTTTAAAATCAATGTTTTTTGTGTCAAAAAAAACACAAAAGGATTAACTCCACAAACATCTAGCTTCACATCTCCAAAGTGAATAGCCTGCCAGTAATAATCAGTGAATAGTCTGCCAGTAATAACCAGTGGAAATGGTAAATAAAGATGAACACTAAGATCGATAATGAGGAACACGAAAAGCGAGTGCTGTGTAGATATTTTTTTAAAAGTCTATTATAGACCTAATTTCTCTTGATTTGCGAAAAGTTGTGTGCCGAGAGGGATTCTGCATATTTAGATCAATAATCATAATTTTGTTTTTGCATATTTAGATCAATAATCATTGTTTTTTTTCACATATCATTTATTTCTTTAATTGTTAAACTGAAAAAAGATTTGTGTGCACCAGGCCAGCAGTGTCAGTCTTAAGATAATAAACTTACTGTCAGTATTCTTATAATGAGATCTCAGTAGAAATTTTGTTTTTAATAGCGTTATCCTAAAACCACCTTTTAGACATTTGTATTCTGACCAAAAACAAAAAAAAACCACACACAAATAAAAACTAAGATTTAAAAACAGCACTGACCATAGGATCTCGACGAAGTCCAATTGACAATCCATCAAATTGTGGATTCAGTGAACGAGTCATGATCTCAGCGGAACGTGGGCGGGGAGCTGGAATGGCCGAATGTGGAAACATCTTTGGTTTGATGGGTGTGACTAGAATCTGTTCAGACCAGGAAGCCTCCAGAGATGGCTTGACCAGAGGCCGCACATCAACATTTATAGACTGGTGACAGACAAAGAAATGGTGAACCAGGGGCTGCACATCAACATTTATAGACTGGTGACTGACAAAGAAATAGTGAACCCAAAAATAAAGAGTAAAAAGGAATGGTAAAGAGTCAAAACCTTCTTCAAGAATAACTCTGCAGATTACACAAAACTTATTTCAACACTCTACATTATCATCATCAGTCCTCATTGTGCCGTCTGGCACATGAGTCGACAGCTAGGGACCTCCATCTGGTTCCGTCTGCTGCTGTTCTGGGGGCTGTTTCGAGTGATAGGCCTCTGCCTCCACGTCTCTTTGGGCCTGCAGGCATGCAGCACACGTGACCTAACCATCGCCAGTGCCGCAGTTGGATCGCTTCTGCCAAGGTGCACATCCCCACCTTTTCGCGCAGTTCTTCATTTGAGATGGTGTTGGGCCAGAAGATCAGCAGACCTAGCTCGTAGGCGTAGTCTAGATCTTCCACCACTGTGGTTAGGGTCCACTGTAGGCCCTGTCGACTTCCCTGAGTGACACGATGCATGAGCCAATCAATGGCCAGTGAGAACAGTATTGGTGACAGAATGCACCCCTGCTTGACACCTGTGTCCACTCTAAAGGGTTCAGTCAGCTGGTTGTTGTGGATGACCTGGCATTCAAACTTTTCGTATAAGTACTTGATGATGTTAACCAGTTTCCTTGGGATGCCATAGTGACGTAGAATCTTCCACAGAGAGGCACGATGTAGGCTGTCAAATGGCTTCTCAAAGTCAATAAAGGCCATATACAGTGGACTGTTCCACTCCTGCGATTGTTCCAGGATCTGTCACAGCACAAAGATATGGTCGATACATGATCGTCTTTTCCGGAAGCCAGCTAGTTCTTGTCGGAGTATGGAGTCTACTGTTGTTGTAATGTGCTGGAGAATTATATGGCTAAAAATTTTGCTGGTGAGGGATAGCAGTGTGATGCCTCTCCAGTTATTACAGTCACCGAGGTCTCTCTTTTCTTTGGTATCTTGACTATAACACCTTTACTCCACTCAGCAGGGATTTCTTCACTGTCCCAGATCTCCTGGAGGATTGTTTGTAGAATACGCGGTGTCTCTCCCTCTTCTGCTTTCAGCATTTCAGCACATAAACCATCCACTCCTGGTGCCTTGCCATTCTTCGTTTTGTGAATGGCTTCCTTAATTTCTTGTAGTGCAATGGGTCCAGTGATGATATCTAGGTCTTCTTCTGCTTCGATGATTTCAGGTAGCAGTGATGGGTCTGGCTGGTTAAGAATCTGTTGAAAATGTTCCCCCATCTCTTCAGTTTGGCTCGCTCTTCAGTGATGGGTGTGCCATCTGCTCTTTTAACCGGAAGGTCCTGGTTGTGCCTTCGGTCACGTTGTAGCTTCTTTATGTTTTGATAGGTTGCCTTCATGTCTTTCCATTTGGCTGCTGCTTTGACCAGCTGCGAGCAGTTCTATATGCTGTTGCCTGTCTCTCCTTGAGGAGGACTTGCTCTGTTTGTCTAGTTCCCTGTATTGGGCTGCTTTCCTCTTTTTTCAGCCTGGGGGATTTCATGTTTAGGAGCTTCCTCTTCATCTCTTTCATTTCTTCTATCAAGCTCCATGTGTGCACAGATATCCATACATTATTTGGGCTTGTCCTGTAGCTAAATGGTTTCTTTTGCTGCTTCTACTATGGCTTTGTTAAAGGCATCAATCGTTATTGCTGCTTCATCTCGGAGGATGCTGAAGTTGTTTTTCAGTGCAATGCCAAAGGCCTTCTTGATTGCTGGGTCTCTGAGTTTGGCCACGTCCATACGCTGGTTTCTTCTCTGCCCAATCTTTGCTTTTCTCAACTTTAGTTTCAGCTTTGCAACTAATAGGTGGTGGTTGCTGCCCAGGTCTGCTCCTCTCTTGAGTTGCACATTTTGCAGGGAGTGCCTCCATTTGCTGTTGATGATGATGTGATCTATCTGGCTTTGAGTCTTTCTATCAGGTGATGTCCAGGTTAGTTTGTGGATTTTTTTGTGCGTAAACAGAGTACCACCAATAATAAGATCATTCTCTTCACACAGACTAATGAGTCTCTTCCCAATGTCAGTAAGTTCTCCAGTTCCATGCCACCCTATGACTCTTTCTGTGTTCTCGTTTTTGTTGCCTACTCTTGCGTTAAAATTGCCAATGAGGAGCATCACATCATGCTTGGGGATGTCGTCTAATTTGTCTTTTTCCTCTTCATCATCATTGTCAATGGGGGCATAGGCTACTACAATAGATAGTTTTGGGAACTTGGAGTTAAACTTCACGTAGAGTAGGCGTTGGCTTATGGGCTTCCACTGTATGATGGCGTTTGCATGTTTCCTGCTGATGATAGGGGCGACTCCTTCATGGTGGTGATCGTCTTGCCTGCCAGATCAGATAATGGTTTCCCCTGAGTTAAGTACCTGTTTTCCCGTACCTGTCCATCTGGCCTCTGCTACTCCGAGCATTGTTCAAACTGATGAGTTTTTTTTACCTTGTTGAGCTATCCTGAGCTAAGAACTTTTTTTTCGGTCTTGATATTATTCATATACCTCACTGCCTCATATGAAACGTTAAACTCATGATACCAAATATATTTTCTGACCCAGTAAAGCACTTATGAACAAAGCCATTAATGTCTTGAATTAGCACTTTTGAAGGTGCTAATTTTAAAAAAGCACTAATTTTAGTTAAAGGACAGCTGTTAACTCTATGATCTAAGGCACAACCATTACATGCTGGGCTTAACAACAACACGAACAACCTCTTTGCATAGGCTGCATGTGAAAATGTTTCAAAACCTGGAAGAAAGAAAGGCTAGTACCTTCTGTTCGAATGGGCAGTTAAAGGTATCATATGGGATACTCTGCAGCCATGCCAGCAGACTGAGGTCCGCTTCGCTGAAGCCAGTATCCTGCAAGAGGGAAACGTAGGATATGCTGGCACTGTCTACACCAGTGGCTGCTTGCTGGCAATATTCCACACATGACTCATACAGAACTCCCTTCAGGATCAACTGGATCAGACGATCATTGCGTGACACTTCATGTTTTGGATCATCACCCTGAAAATAATTATTTATTATATGTTTAAAAGTTATTTATTAAATAGAAAATAACAAATAATTATATAAATTTATGGTTGCAAGCCTAATGGCAGCTCTATTTTCATACATTTTTTTATACTATTTGTGAGTTTTCGTGTTTTCTGGACCAGATAACTAAATTTTAAACATTTTTCTCAAAACAATTCGAGTGTTTCTTCAGGTACTAGACAGTGATCTTAAAGGATAAGTAGGGTGTCAAATGTTTTCTAGTCTTTTAAAAATCAGAAAGCAAATTGCAATAGTTATGATAATGTGAAAGTTAAATGGTGTTTATGATTCAGCTACTTTATCAGTTTATCTTTCTTTTTTTCTGTAATAAAGGATAAAAGAAAAAAAGATGACTTTATTCCAAACAGCTGCATGCACCTTTTACATCATTATCTCTAAATAACTGATAAACAATGTTGTGGGTAGGATAGCTTGATGGTCTGATTTCAATCACTAAACAAAGAATGTTAGAAACTAACCTTCTCCATCGGCAAATACTTCTCCACAAGTGGCAGGATGTCTTTGAAACATTGCACTCGTGCATTACTAGGGTTCCAGTGCTGATAGTCAATGTGATCTGATAGTTTGGGTAAGGACAGCAAGAAGCACAAGTTACTGTAGTCTTCCTTGGTGGTGCACAAGCCTTCCAGGTTGTTAAGACACTTGACAACCTACACATATGTTTAGACACTTGATAACCTTCACAGTGTTTAGACACTTGACAATATTCACAGTGATTAGACACTTGACAAACTTTAGCAAACATATAGGGGCTGTCTTACAAAACACACTTTAACATTTTTCTTCAATACATCTTAGATGATGTTATCACAAATCAACACACAGAAACAAATAAACAAAATAATTAATCACTGCAATCTTTACAAAATTTAACACTGCAACAAAATTATCTATGAATATGCTATCAGTAAGATATGAGTAGCTAATATGATTAGCTATATTATCATGCCGTAGTCTCATAGCATCTATAAGCCACTTATAGACTCTATAAGGCCGACGAGTCTTTAAGGCAGCTCTTGGGAGATCAGAGATATAGGAACTATAAAGATGATCGCGCGATGAGACTACGGCCCCTGACCATCCCTAACTATCCAATATGGGCTACATGGTATTAGTAGCTAATATGTGGATAATTGTGATTGAGAGAATGAATGTAGCTCACCTCATCAACAGTGACTTCATAATTCTGCATGATGTTTGGCTCAGACTTTATACAAAGCAGCTCCAAATACTTGTGCTTAGTGATGACATACTGAAACTGCCTCCCAGAAAAACCCTCTACTGTCAGCAATGGCTGAATAAACTCTATGGCATCATCCCATTGACCATCCAGAATAAGTTGCCGCAGAAACAAAAGGTCATCAGAAAATTTACCATTGATGACTCCAGTTTCACGTTCCAGTGACAACATAGAGATGTTAAGATCGCGGTTTTGCAGAAACTCAGAAACGAGTTTGATAATGTCATATTCAGACACAATAAGGCTACTTTCTGCAGGCATGTCTGCAAGTAAAGTACTGTATCAACGGAAAAGAAATTCTGAGTATTTGCTACTCTTGATTCGTGTCTACTAATGCCAAGAGATTATCCTATGAGAAGGTACAGCCTGTCTAAAAAAAAAACCTCTACGCTTTGTGTGTATTATATCTAGTGAGAAACTGCACACAAAATCCATTTTCGTTTCGATTGTCAAAGTTGAAGTAGGTCCACACAGAAACCTGTTAATTGCCACTCCACGTACAGAGTTCACCGGTTTATTCGTTGTCGCACCACCTACAGTACCAGCAATCTTGCTGGTAGATAAGATACAGCTCACCAGTTAATGACAATAAATATGACGGCGGAAAAGACAAATATATTTTTCCTGATCAGTTTACACACTCCAAATTCTGCTCCGCTGATAGCACGTAATCAACGCGATGCCATTATGCTGTATTCCGGCTTTTGCTGAAGATGAAGAAAATAAAAAGCAAAAGGACTACAAACTTCTTCACCAGCAGTTTTCATCATCAAGCTCGGCTCTAAGGAAAAATCCTTGTCAAGATATATATTAGTCCAACAACTGTGCAGACTTTCTTTAGACACACATTTACCAGATTAGCGGAAGAGTTAGGCTGTTAAACAAGCAACAACGAAAGTATGACGACTACAGACTTTTGGAGCAAAGCTCATTAACAATTTGGTGAAGCGAGCTGCCTCGCAGCCGGAAATGCTGCCACCGGAAGTGAGTCAATGGCGATGTCGTCTGCTCGAGTGGCAGCTAACGATATGAAGACTGTCGTCTGCTCGAGTCGCAGGTAGCCATATAGACTGTCGTCTGCTCGAGTGGCAGCTAACGATATGAAGACTGTCGTCTGCTCGTTGTAGGTAGCCATAGAGACTGTCGGCTGCTTGAGTTGCAGGTAGCCATAGAGACTGTCTGCTGCTCGAGTGGCAGCTAACGATATGAAGACTGTCGTCTGCTCGAGTCGCAGGTAGCCATATAGACTGTCGTCTGCTCGAGTGGCAGCTAACGACATGTAGACTATCGTATGCTCGAGAGGGAGCTATATAAGTCAGCTAACGATGTGTAGACTGTCTGCTCGAGTGGCAGGCAACCATGTAGAAGCCAAAGCAGAAATCAAGCTGAGAGAGGGAACATCCACTGGCACGTAGAACGTACACAAGTTATACCAGAGCGGCAAAGTGCAACAACTCACTCACGAGCTCAAACGGTACCAGTAGCGGAAACAACGACGGACGACGGCCACAGACTGTGGTACAGTGGGGAGGACGCTAGGCACGAGTACGGCGTGGGCTTCCTCGTGCACAGGAAGGTGGCCGGGGCAGTCATCAGCTGTACACCCGTATCCAGCCGGCTGATCTCCGCCATTATTCGTGTCTCAGCTAAGCCCCATAATGTTTCCATTGTCCAACCTCCAGACATGGAGACAACGAAATGGAAGAATTCTACCAAGAACTGGACAAAATGTGAAGGCAGTTCCCATAAAGGACATCCTGGTTGTGCTCGGAGACTGGAAGGCCAAGGTTGGGCAAGAACGGTGGGGAAATTTGGTCTTGGCGAAACCAACGACAGGGGCATCAGACTCCTAGAGTTTGCACAGAACCAGAGACTCACCTTAGCCAACACCTTACATCCCCACAAGACATCAAGGACGACCACGTGGCACTAATCACACGGACTGGTCTTCAAATCCAGCATCAACAAAGGACCAGACAAGGAGGTAGGCAGGCGCTATAAGGATCTGTAGACTGTCGTCTGCTCTTGAAGGTTGTCTTCGTGTTGTCGGAGTTTTGTCGTCAGTTTGTTCAGCATCCACAGGAAAGTCTGACCGTCGCTACTGCTTGGCTAAGAGTTGCATTGTCATACCGCAAGGTTGTCATGTCGACGAAGTGTCATTCATTAAGGCAATTTGTTAGAGAAAATATTTTGAATTGTAAGCAACAAATTGTTGCTTAGCATTAACAGTTTTCGCTGTTGTCGTTTGGTATGCAGCTTCTACTATCCATGTTTTTTGTTATGTAAATGGATTAGAGCATGCCCTGAATGTCTGGGGGAATACGATGTAAATGCACATCATCATCATCATCATCATCATCCTTGTACAGTGTAATCAGCCCGACTGCTCCATTGTGTCTTAATGATTTTCTTTGTACCTACAAGTTGTGGTAGTTGCGGAAGAAAACTCATGGCGCACACTGAGTGCAAGTAGCAAATAACTAAGAAAAACAACAAACTGAAAATATCAAGAAGATTAACGTACGAAAAAAAAAAACAGGCAGCCTTTTAGAATAAACTTTCTGGGTTTATTTCTCTCTTTTACACACACACACACACACACACACACACACACACACACACACACACACACACACACACGCACACAAAGTAGAAAGGTTGGGTGGGGGAGCTGCCATGTTTGAAGTGAAGGAAGAGCGTCCTCTACTAAAAGAAGGCTGTGAAAAGCACGTGCACTGTTTATTCAAGTATCCACTACATTCACTGTGCGCCTTATGTGTGGCGGTTTGCACCCAGCCTGCGATACAGTCAGTCTAGTGGCGAGTGGCTATGCCAGTGACTAGGTGAGTGGCTAGGCCGGTGCAGGTCCGCACAATCTGTAGTCAAAGACCTGTAGACCAGCGGGGGGGGGGGAACAGATGACGGTTCAAATGGCTGCAATAAAATGGCCGCACTCTGGTGTTTTCGTCTATTTACAATATCTCAAGAAGTTTATGGCAGTCGAGGCAGCAGGAGCAGGAGTTGTATTGTGTAAACGAAACATCGCTTCATTTACATCGGTGTGCGTGAGTGAGTACGAGACGCAGGTATAGTTGAGGGAGGGGTGGTCGGCGTGTCCCTACACTTGCAATCCCGTACACAAGCATACTAACACTTATCAAGTGTCTCTCCTCACTCTAGCAAGAACTACGCTGGCTGTGTATGAGAGCCAACAGCTGATGAGCGACTGATGAGGTGTTACACGTGCTTCTGGTGAAGTTGGCAGCTAGTTGATCTTGTACTAGCCTGAGCTGACCTCACCTCACCAACTGTATCTGCTGTTGCTGGGAATGTACGTGTGTGCGTGCGCGTGCGCACACGAGAGAGAACTTATTTCAACATGTATATGTATTATCTATTTTATATCATCTCTCTATATATATAGGTAGATGTATTACTGCTAGTACGAGAACTATCTGTGGAATTGCCGTTGTGAGTAAATAATTGTGTATTGTATTGAGAGAGTGCAGGTGAGACAGCAGGACGTGCAGCATTCTCCAGTCAGTGCACGACCTCTTGTGTTGCAAACTTGATGTGGGCACGTTTCAGGGACAGTCCTCTTTTGAGCACACCCCGTAAAGACAACCTGTAAAGCAAGAGGCATGCATATGTCCAATCACGCACGCACGCGCACGCACGCACACACACACACGCACACACACACGCACACACGCATGAGATTAATGATTAATGATTAAATTATTTGTAAGCAATTTTTCTGCCAGAAAATTCTGAAGCTGGTATACCTATTTTATATTCCTTCGCAGTGTTGTATGTGTGATTGTAACTAACACAAATATTGTATTTGTTTTCAATGTTATATGTGTGTGTGATTGTAACTGGAATGAATTATATTTGCTTTCAAAATTGTGTGTGATTGTAGCTGATTTAAATATAATGTATATTTTGTCTCAGTGTTATGTATGTGATTGGAGCGGACATCAATACCAAACAGTATCCCGCATGTGTACCTCGTATTTGTAACGCCCATTAGTTGATAACAACAAAGATATCAACTACATATAATGAACAAACAACAACGATATCGACTACAAATAACAGATGAAGAACAAAAGAACCTACCGTTATGGCGCTAGCAACAGCAACATTATACCCTAATAGCACAGAATGCCGAAAACACATGGGTCCCATAGAAAGTATATGGGACCCATGTTCTACACCAGGGGACCCATGTATTTTTGGCCTTCTGTGCTACTAGGGTATAATGTGCTAAAAGCGACATCTGTTGTACATCATGTGTGAAACGACAGCATCAACCACACAGAATACATAAACAGTAACACCAACTACACAGAATAACTATAACAGTAACACAAGCTACACACAATACACTAACAGTAACACAAGCTACACACACAATACACTAACAGTAACACCAGCTACACACAATACACTAACAGTAACACCAGCCACACACAATACACTAACAGTAACACCAGCCACACACAATACACTAACAGTAACACCAGCCACACACAATACACTAACAGTAACTACACACAATACACTAACAGTAACACCAGCCACACACAATACACTAACAGTAACACCAGCTACACACAATACACTAACAGTAACACCAGCTACACACAATACACTAACAGTAACACCAGCTACACACAATACACTAACAGTAACACCAGCTACACACAATACACTAAGAGTAAAGCTAACGTTGAACTTTGCCCTGTTGCCAGTCCTCCTACAGGAAGCAGTAGGTTCATAAAACATGCTACCACTAAGGGACATAACTTTGCCCTGTTGCCAGCCCTCCTACAGGAAGCAGTAGGTTCATAAAACATGCTACCACTAAGGGACATAACTTTGCCATGTTGCCAGCCCTCCTACAGGAAGCAGTAGGTTCATAAAACATGCTACCACTAAGGGACATAACTTTGCCATGTTGCCAGTCCTACTACAGGAAGCAGTAGGTTCATAAAACATGCTACCACTAAGGGACATAACTTTGCCATGTTGCCAGCCCTCCTACAGGAAGCAGTAGGTTCATAAAACATGCTACCACCAAGGGACATAGCTTTGCCTTTGACTAACACAGATTGTCCTTATTTTATCAACAAGTCCACAGCTGGCTGTGAGTTGACAATACAGCATAAGCCAAAATAACACAGGGTTACAACTGTGCACATAAAGAGGTCAACAGCCCAGACGTCAAGGTTGTACACGTGAAGGCCGCACCCAATGGAAGAGTTGGGGTATTTGTGTACAAAGGGGACGTCACGAGTTTGACTTCTTGTTGTGCATGGTGATGTGTGTCAACGGGAATTAGGTCGGGGTTAGTGACTCAGATCTTTAATCTGAGCACTAGAATCAAATATAATTGCTGACTATTAGTCCTTTAAGTGCTACGTGACTACACAACTACAGCCGGTTCTGACCTGCAAGTGATAAACAGAAGGCAGACAAAGGTGAAGAAGAGGATGTATGCCTCCGGAGACCACTTCTTCGTCACTGACTCTTCCACTGTGAAGTATGTTTGCACGGCGCACGTTAACAGCGTGCTCAAAGGATGTGACGCAATCATCACGCCAAGAAGCGGTAACGTCACGGACAGGAGTACACTCGTGACGTCGAGAATCTGGAAGGAGGACAGAAACCTTATCTAAACCCTCATACTCTCTGGTACTGACCTGCACATTTCTCATTGATCTCTAACTTTTAATATCTCCAAACATCAATCGACTTGGAGCTTTTAGTCAAGTCTTTCAGCCTTGTCCTAACCCTGTCAGCTGTATATTATACAATAGTCCTGACCCTGTCAGCTGTATATTATAGCCTAGTCCTGACCCTGTCAGCTGTATATTATAGCCTAGTCCTGACCCTGTCAGCTGTATATTATAGCCTAGTCCTGACCCTGTCAGCTGTATATTATACAATAGTCCTGACCCTGTCAGCTGTATATTATAGCCTAGTCCTGACCCTGTCAGCTGTATATTATAGCCTTGTCCTAACCCTGTCAGCTGTATATTATAGCCTAGTCCTAACCCTGTCAGCTGTATATTATAGCCTAGTCCTGACCCTGTCAGCTGTATATTATAGCCTAGTCCTGACCCTGTCAGCTGTATATTATAGCCTAGTCCTGACCCTGTCAGCTGTATATTATACAATAGTCCTGACCCTGTCAGCTGTATATTATAGCCTAGTCCTGACCCTGTCAGCTGTATATTATAGCCTAGTCCTGACCTTGTCAGCTGTATATTATAGCCTAGTCCTGACCCTGTCAGCTGTATATTATAGCCTAGTCCTGACCCTGTCAGCTGTATATTATAGCCTAGTCCTGACCCTGTCAGCTGTATATTATAGCCTAGTCCTGACCCTGTCAGCTGTATATTATAGCCTAGTCCTGACCCTGTCAGCTGTATATTATAGCCTAGTCCTGACCCTGTCAGCTGTATATTATAGCCTAGTCCTGGCCCTGTCAGCTGTATATTATACAATAGTCCTGACCCTGTCAGCTGTATATTATAGCCTAGTCCTGACCCTGTCAGCTGTATATTATACAATAGTCCTGACCCTGTCAACTGCATATTATAGCCTAGTCCTGACCCTGTCAGCTGTATATTATACAATAGTCCTGACCCTGTCAGCTGTATATTATAGCCTAGTACTGACCCTGTCAGCTGTATATTATAGCCTAGTCCTGACCCTGTCAGCTGTATATTATAGCCTAGTCCTGACCCTGTCAGCTGTATATTATACAATAGTCCTGACCCTGTCAGCTGTATATTATAGCCTAGTCCTGACCCTGTCAGCTGTATATTATAGCCTAGTCCTGACCCTGTCAGCTGTATATTATAGCCTAGTCCTGGCCCTGTCAGCTGTATATTATACAATAGTCCTGACCCTGTCAGCTGTATATTATAGCCTAGTCCTGACCCTGTCAGCTGTATATTATAGCCTAGTCCTGACCCTGTCAGCTGTATATTATAGCCTAGTCCTGACCCTGTCAGCTGTATATTATACAATAGTCCTGACCCTGTCAGCTGTATATTATACAATAGTCCTGACCCTGTCAGCTGTATATTATACAATAGTCCTGACCCTGTCAACTGTATATTATAGCCTAGTCCTGACCCTGTCAGCTGTATATTATACAATAGTCCTGACCTGTCAACTGTATATTATACAATAGTCCTGACCCTGTCAGCTGTATATTATAGCCTAGTCCTGACCCTGTCACCTGTATATTACAGCCTAGTCTTGACCATATAAGCTGTATATTATAGCCTAGTCCTGACCTGTCAACTGTATATTATAGCCTAGTCTTGACCATATAAGCTGTATATTATAGCCTAATTCTGACCCGTTCCGCTCGGTGTGACATGGAGATCAATGGCATGAGCAGGACCAGGGCAATCTGTGCAGTGACCAGAAGGATGACGACAAGCAGGCCCAAACTGCTGGTCAGGGTTTTGGATGCCGCCACCACAAGTGCTGACCACAGAAGGACACGCATCTTCTCCCAGAAATTGAGAGACAGGTGACCCATGGTTGTGGACAGAGCCCGTCACATGGTGAGCAGTTTTCACTGGTAGCAGCTGGTGGAGGGAAGAACGAGAAGGACATGGCATGATGTTGATATCATCTAACAAATATGTAACTTTATATCCAACTCTACATAAGCTCAAAATGCACATGTGTGTGTGTGTGTGTGTGGGAATGTGTGTGTAGGGGGGGTGGTTTGGTGGGTGGGGGGTGAGGGAAAGAGATACAGAATGTGTGATCTGTTTATGATATTCAAAACATTTTTAAATGTTGAACATTCAAGGGAGACAAATCTGATTAACTGCCCACCAGTACGTCCATCTGCTTGACTGTCTTCTTGTTTGTCTGTTTCACCGTCCATCCTTCTCTCTCTTTCGGCAGCCCAGTCACAACAGTCAGATCACGACAACGACAAGATAGCAGTTGTCACATGGTCATAAAAGTGATGGCTAGTCACAACCAGCAAAACAGCAAACATGTAACATGTACAGTCACTACACTCACAACCACAACTACAACAGACGGTAACTGTAACTATGCAGGACAACAAGAGAACACACAGCAACAACAACAATAATAATACCACTGACTTCTACTCTATTTCATGTGTGGCCCCCTGGCAGGTGATCTTGCTACAAAACTTACAATTGCATCATTATAAGTATTTTGAGAATAATAACAAACACAGCAAGCTCAATAGTACTTGGTGAGCTAGATTTCCATGAGATGTCAGTACAAAAATTAAGATGCTATATTTTTGGTACAAATTGGTTATTCCTTTGAATGTGTGTGTTTTCTAGTATTGTTTACTGGGTAACCTACAAATTGTATGTGAATAATGGGATACATTCAGATTATGTTACTGCAATTAAAAATTCATTAAAAAGTTTAGGGCTGTCATGGTTTGGGACCACTGGAGACTGAAAATGCCCTCCAACTAGTTTAACTATAATGTTAGATGTTTATTTGACATGTATCTAAAATAGTTCTCTGAATTTTATGAAGAATATATATATATATATTTTAGAATTACAGTATATATAAATCTTTTTCTTGTAAAAATTACATTATTTTATGACATTACAAGGGGTGTGTAACACTTACAACCTTAAACAATAATCTTCCAGTTTAGACTGATTGGTTTTACAATATACCAAGATCACACAACACTGTACCAGATGTAAAATCTGTAATATTGGATACAAATCCACCAAGTCCTAGTCTGTGATTACTTCAAACATGAAAAAAGATTAAATCTATATTTTATTTTATTGATTTTATTTATTTAAATTTAACTGTCTTTTCTGCTTCACAAAAAGCATGTGCTGAGAAAAAGTAATAAAAATTATTTGTTATGGTTTTCAGATGTAATGTCACTGGTTTAAGTCGTAAAACTGTTCTGAAACTCTGCCTGGAGACCCCCCGGGTAACCTGCCGGTCCCAAGCCCGGATGAAGGAGGATTGGGCGTGGGGCTAGCAACCCCACCCTGTAAAACAACCCTTGCTACGGAAACTACAACTACAACATTACCACAATGAGAGCCTGGACGGGAAGATCCCTCTTTGGAGGGGCCAATGACGCGTGCTGGCGAAAGCCTTCGGGAAGTCAGTTCGCCGAGCTATATATATCTTTTCACGGCCAAGGCAAAAACCAGGATAGGGACCTGGAACATCAGAACCCTATACGAGAGAGGAAAATCAGCTCAGGCAGCACAGGAGATGAAGAACTATGGCATCAAGCTCCTTGGCCTGTGCGAGACCAGATGGAATGGTAGCGGTCAGACCAAACTCTCGTCAGGGGAGACTATCATCTACTCTGGACATGAAGATCCTGACCATGACCACTCACAAGGAGTAGCAGTACTGATGACACAGGAGGCTGCAAGGGCACTAATAGCATGGGAAGCAGTTTACCCACGACTCATGTCAGCTCGGTTCAACTCCAAAGGAAGAAAGATCACCATCATCCAGTGCTGTGCACCTACCAACGCAGCAAAAGAAGAGGAGAAGGAGGACTTTTACAATTCCCTACAAGCGCTGGTTGATCGTACTCCAAGACGAGACCTGAAGATCATCATGGGCGAAATGAATGCCAAAGTTGGAGATGACAAAGAACAAAAAAAGGTAAGGTAAAGGTCATCCCATAACCTTTTCAGGTCGTAGGGGAGTGAGGTGTTAGAGACCCCACTTTTCTCGGGGCCAGCTTTTACATGAGGGTGGTGCCAATCTCCTCTCCCTCGCTGCCTTACCTTCCCCAACCCTCTATGGAGTCAGGTACCCATTCCCGTCAGCTGGGTCGACTGGGGGAAGTTTGCTGCGCTTATCGGGAATTGATCCAGCGCGCTCTCGGTTCGAAAGCCAGCGCTCTAACCACTCGGCCATCCGCTTCCCCTAAAAGAACAAAGAACATTATGACAAAGAACACATAATTGGAAAGCACGGTGTGGGCAACTGCAATGAGAATGGTGAGCTATTCAGACTTCTGCTTGTTCAATGACCTTGTAATCGAAGGCACAGTCTTTCCTCACAAAACCATTCACAAGACCACCTGGACTTCACCAGATGGAAATGCAGAAATCCATATCGATCACATCACCATTAATCGACAGTTTAGAAGGAGTCTGCTGGATGTCAGGGTAAGGCGTGGTACAGATGCAGCTTCAGATCACCACCTGCTTGTAGCAACTTTGAAGATAAAGCTGAAAACCTTTTATGAATCATCAGACAGACTACACCACAAATTCAATGTGCAGTGATCAACTTGTGTCAAGACCAGCAGGAAAAAGAAGAGTTCAGAGCAAAGTACTGGGAAATGAACCGAGAAGTGAAGAAGAGTGCAAGAGGCGACAAGAGACAGTTCGCACACAGGATGACAGAAGAGGCAGAACAAGCAGCTGGGCAAAATAATATTAAAAGACTATATGAAATTACAAAAACTCTGTCAGGAAGGAAAAACATCAATTCATGCAGGCCAGTAAAGAATAAGAATGGCAGTGTCATTACTGGTGATGCAGAACAAAGATTTCGGTAGGCAGTACATTCTAAAGAAATACTGAACTGGCCACCACCAGCAACAATTTTGGACTTTGCCCCAGCCACCGAGCAACTCCAGGTTGCCAACCCACCAACTAAGGCAGAAATTATCAAAGCCATCAAGTCTCTGAAAACTGTTAAGGCGGCAGGCCCAGATGGCATTCCTGCAGAGGCACTCGAGGCAGACCCAACAGCCGCAGCAGAGATGCTACACCCCCTGGTGCGGAAAATTTGGAAGCAGGAGCAAGTTCCAGCAGACTGGAAACTTGGCTATCTGGTAAAGCTACCCAAGAAAGGTGACCTGACCCAGTGCAGTAACTGGCGTGGGATTACTCTACTGTCCATTCCCAGCAAGGTGCTGACCAGAATCATCCTGGACAGACTGAAGAATGCCCTAGACAAGACTGCGGCAAAAACAGGCAGGCTTTCGGCAGGGTAGATCATGCACAGACCATATCGCTACACTGCGAATCATTATTTAACAGTCCATCGAATGGGAGTCCCCACTATACATGACATTTGCGGATTTTGAGAAGGCATTTGACTCCGTAGACAAAGAGACCATCTGGAAGTTGATGCAGCACTACTGATTTCCACCAAAGTTCATTGCCATCATCCAGCAGCTGTATAAAGACTCGACATGCCAGGTGATCCACAATGGGAAGCTGACGGACCCCTTTGCAGTGAGAACTGGAGTAAGGCAAGGTTGCATGCTCTCGCCCACAATCGCCGATCGTCATAGACTGGATCATGAGAAGAACAACCTCTAACAGCAACACAGGCATTGAATGGACCCTCTCCATGAAACTTGAGGATATCGACTATGCAGATGACATCAGTTTGTTGTCCCACAAGCAGCAACATGCGCAGACAAAGCTCACTGAAGAAGAATACTGTTCTGATACTATTATCATCATTAACCTCCTTTAGTATCATTAGTTTTGCTTATAAACACTGTATACTTACTGTTATTCAATCCCTAGGTGTACATGTATTACTAAGGACATTGAATAAATGATGTGCTATTTGTGTATACTGTCAATGTCTGCATAGCGCTAAAGGAGTGAAGAAATAAAATGGATGTCTAAATGTCTAAATGGTTGTGTATGACACCAGCAGCCAAAACAACAGCAGGTCGAGAGCAGCCCTAACATCCCAACATCTGCGGTCATTTGGGTATGAAACATTCTCCACTGGCAACCATACGTTAGTCTACAAGTGCCTATTGTGTTTGTGGTTGCATTTCTCTGTCGGCAAAACAAAGACTTAACATCACTCTCCGCATAAAACGCATGGCAGCAATCTAAATGTCAAGGGTTAAAGGCCAACAGCTTACACGCAGCCTCCTCCACAGACGGAAAGACAAAAGCAAGGAGCGTTGTATGTGTCGTTGATCCTCAGAGCAGTGGACTAGTGAATGGCACAGTCCAACACAACTGTCATCTTCCTTGAATCAAACTATAGTGTCTGGCACAGTCCGACATTAACTGGCATCTTCCTGAGTCAGGGTTAGCTCCCTTGGATACAGCGTCACCGTCTGACGTCATGGGTGAGGTCATGCTCCTTCCCTCGCGATCTAGTGACGACGCTGTGACGTCATCTGACAGGGTAAACAACCGGGGCTTGTAGTCATGGCAACCAACAGCTTGAATACTATGGAGGAGTTATCCCTGTGTGTGTGTGTGTGTGTGACTGGCTGGAGGGGACGAGCTCTGTCGTTTTGTCTCGTCCATGGATCTATGTCGAGTTTTGGTTGTCTCCTCCTCCTCTGTGATGCTTGTTGTCTCCTACTCCTCTGTGATGCTTGTTGTCTCCTACTTCTCTGTGATGCTTGTTGTCTCCTTCTCCTCTGTGATGCTTGTTGTCTCCTACTCATCTGTGATGCTTGTTGTCTCCTACTCCTCTGTGATGCTTGTTGTCTCCTTCTCCTCTGTGATGCTTGTGGTGCCGTTCGCGTCTGTTATGATTGTTATTCGCTGCGTGTTGCTGCGTCGATCATTTCTTACATCTTCATCTACTAACAGCTTCTGTCTCCTCTTTTTCGTTCTGCCATCTTCCTTTGAATTTTTGATTGCACAGGATTCAATTTCTAGCCTTCACTTCTTCTTGGACTGTGTTGACGTAGCTGTAATGTGTAGCTGTGTAGTACTATAAGTGGTAATGGTGGTGGTGGCGGTGGTGGTGGTAACAACATATTGTTGTCCAGTTTTGCCCACTTCTGACTGTCACGGAAGTCGCATCGGCACCGTCTGATAAACACTTTGTGTCTGAAACTTGACTTTCTTCAACACATGGTTTACATAGCTGTCATAGCCATGCACATGGCCCACAGCTAGACCACAAACCCACTTTACTATGAGCAACGTGCATAGCTGTCATAGTCTTGTACATGGCCCACAGCTAGACCACAGGCCCACACTAGTATGAACACAGTGCATAGCCCCCATAGTCATGGATATGGCCCACAGCTAGACCACAGGCCCACTTTACTATGAGCAACATGCATAGCTGTCATAGTCTTGCACATGGCCACAGCTAGACCGCAGGCCCACACTAGACCGAGGCATGAGCTGTGCTTATCACAGCCAAAGGAAGACGACCATCACCATGTCTGTGGCGCTAAAGTTTGCAGGGGAGCCTCCAGACAAAATGTCTTCCGGTAACCGTTATGTCGCAGACAGCAAGACTGCTGGCCTTGCTACTTGACAGCAACATGTTTCTACATACACAGGGTTTACACTGTTGGAGGTGAAAGTTATCAGAACAATGAGACGATAACAACTTGCAAGCTAGCACATGTTCACCTTGCGGTAACACACAAGAACACAGACTAATACCGGGATAACTACCAACATTCAAGCCCACACAGTTACTAACCAAACACACTGTAACAACCCATGACAGCCAAACACACCGTAACACACCATAACAACTAAACACACTGTAACAACCCATGACAGCCAAACACACCGTAATACACCATAACAACCAAACACACCGTAATACACCATAACAACTAAACACACTGTAACACATCATAGCAACTAAACACACTGTAACAACCCATGACAGCCAAACACACCGTAACACACCATAACAACTAAACACACTGTAACAACCCATGACAGCCAAACACACTGTAACACGTGATAACAACCAAACACACTATAACAACCCATGCCAGCCAAACACACCGTAACACACCATAACAACTAAACACACTGTAACAACCCATGACAGCCAAACACACCGTAACACACCATAACAACCAAACACACCGTAATACACCATAACAACTAAACACACTGTAACACATCATAGCAACTAAACACACTGTAACAACCCATGACAGCCAAACACACCGTAACACACCATAACAACTAAACACACTGTAACAACCCATGACAGCCAAACACACTGTAACACACCATAACAACCAAACACACCGTAACACACCATAACAACTAAACACACTGTAACACACTATAGCAACTAAACACACTGTAAAACATCATAGCAACTAAACACACTGTAACACACCATAACAACCAAACACACTGTAACAACCCATGACAGCCAAACACACTGTAACACATCATAACAACTAAACACACTGTAACACACTATAACAGCCATACACACCGTAACACACCATAACAACTAAACACACTGTAACACACTATAACAACCAAACACACTGTAACACACTATAACAACTAAACACACTGTAACACACTATAACAACCAAACACACTTTAACACATCATAACAGCCAAACACACCGTAACACACCATAACAACTAAACACACTGTAACACACTATAACAACCAAACACACTGTAACACGTGATAACAACCAAACACACTATAACAACCCATGCCAGCCAAACACACCGTAACACACCATAACAACTAAACACACTGTAACACACTATAACAGCCAAACACACCGTAACACACCATAACAACCAAACACACTATAACAACCCATGACAGCCAAACACACCGTAATACACCATAACAACTAAACACACTGTAACACACTATAACAGCCAAACACACCGTAACACACCATAACAACCAAACACACTATAACAACCCATGACAGCCAAACACACCGTAATACACCATAACAACTAAACACACTGTAACACACTATAACAGCCAAACACACCGTAACACACCATAACAACCAAACACACTATAACAACCCATGACAGCCAAACACACCGTAATACACCATAACAACTAAACACACTGTAACACACTATAACAGCCAAACACACCGTAACACACCATAACAACCAAACACACTGTAACACACTATAACAGCCAAACACACCGTAACACACCATAACAACTAAACACACTGTAACACACATAACAACCAAACACACTGTAACACACCATAACAGCCAAACACACCACAAGACAGACTAATGTCATGACAAGCCCGGTGACACACACTAGCTGTGTGCCATGTGGGACTTGCTAGACAGCACTGGGGTCATTACAACAAGAGGGCCGCCGTCAAGTGTCGGATCACAACCAGGAAGTTGTCGTCGTCGTCATAGTTGCAACTTATTATCTAGATAACGGTAGCCATTTGATCGTGGAGCCTTGTGGTGGGGCCTGTGTGTGACACTGACACTGAAGGCGAAGTGCGTGCACCAGCTACACAGCACCTGGCACGAGGACACCTGTCTAGTGAAGAACAGTAAGCACCAGCTACACCGCACCTGGCACGAGGACACCTGTCTAGTGAAGAACAGTAAGCACCAGCACCAGAAGAACAGTAAGTCAAACAATGTTTCAACATAACTACTTCTTGTCACCTGTCCTTTCAACAACAGTACGTAAAATACGTGTTTTAATATAAGTAGTTATGGTTTATAGTAGCTGGTTACTTACAGCAGAAAAACTCGTTATCATTACGCTGAGGATTGGCTGTCCTGGGTTCACATCTCGTCTCTGGCACGCTGCTCTTTATTGTCATTGGGCGACCTTTTTACCTGACCTTGCTATCGCCTTACTTGCTGGTTCAGCAATAAACATCTTTCCTCTCCGCCTCCTTTCTTAGGCGTCTCCTAGGCCGTTAGCTCTGATGATGATCCCGCTTTCGTGGCAAGTCGCCAGTCATGACATCGCATGAGTCTCTCACACCCAAGCAGACGTCACATGACTGTACAGTGCTGCCCTCCGTAGGAGTCTCTCAGACCCAGCCAGACGTCACATGATTGTAGAGGGCTGCCCTCTGTAGGAGTCTGTCAGACCCAGGCAGACGTCACATGACTGTACAGTGCTGCCCTCCGTAGGAGTCTCTCAGACCCAGCCACACGTCACATGACTGCAGTTCTGCCCTCTGTAATGTAAGAGTCCTGTGGTTGCTGTGGCAAGGTGCAGCGTAAGAGCTGACTAGACCTGTCTGTGTGTGTGTGTGTCTGTGTGTGTGTGTCTGTGTGTCTGTGTGTCTGTGTGTGTCTGTCTGTGTGTCTGTGTGTCTGTTACTTAGCTTCGCCTTCATTACTTGACATTTTCTTACAGGCAGCAAGCATTTGAAAGGAAACTGTTAATAAAAAGTTTTTTTTTTTATAAAATGTTGGACAAGGCCCACAACTATAGGCAAATAGACTATGAGATAGACAGAGACAGACTATAAAGTGAATTGTAGAAAGATGGACTGTAGTAGGTTTACAGACTAAAGGACTCTCCTATTTACAGACAGGACAACACAGTTTACAGCGAGCTTCCTCGCTCTACTCATAGGCAAAGTCCAAGACAGTCAGGCGGTGAGACAGCGAGATCACACACCACATACAGTTCTGAGTATTTAGTTACTCACTCATTCTTTCGTTCGCTTGTTCGTTCATTCAAGATCTACCGAAACAGTAAACATCGTACAGTGTAAATAGTGTGCAGTGTAAACATCGTACAGTGTAAATAGTGTGCAGTGTAAACAGAGTACACTGTCAGCTCCAGCATCTTCGCCAGGCTTGGAGAAAAGTAGAGGAGAAGATGCGTGTGACAGCCTGACTATCAAACACTGATTATAACAGTTGACAGACAGAGCTTTATATAGATATCAACAGTAGCACTGTGCGAGATATACATAGTGAGATTACATAATGAGATTACATATTGAATATCCGTAATCCTAAACTTCAGCAGGCCGTGGAGTATGTCAGACCATGGAACATGTCAGATGCCGGAGTATGTCGGGTCATGAAATGTCAGATCGTGGAGTATGTCAGACCATGAGTATGTCAGACCACGGAATATGTCAGTCACGAAATATGTGAGATCATGGAGTATGTCAGAATCTGGAGGATGTCAGACCACGGAAATATGTCAAATCCTGGAACATGTCAGATCCTGAAGTATGTAAGCCCATGCAGAATGTCAGACCATGGAATTTGTCAGATTCTGAAGTATGTCAGACCATGCGGTATGGCTGAACACAAAGTATGTCAGAGCATGCGGTATGTCAGACCACGTTTATGGAAACAGCGATAGAAGAGCGTGGCGAGTACGAGAGGTGACCTGTAGTTGGTGTAGTGTGTGTAGACGATGTCTTCTCTACTGACTCTCACTTTGTTAGCGTCTTAGTCTCTTGTTGTTTGTAGTGTCACGTGTGTGACGCCATTCACTTGTTCCACCTTCACATTAACACCACACTAACACCACACATAACACCGAACCACACTAACACCACATTAACAACACACACTAACACCACACTAACACCACATTAACACCACACATAACACCACACCACACTAACACCACACATAACACCACACCACACTAACACCACATTAACACCACACATTAACACCACACATAACACCACACCACACTAACACCACACATAACACCACACCACACCACACTAACACCACATTAACACCACACATTAACACCACACCAACAACACATTAACACCATACAAACAACACACTAACACTACACATTAACACCACACTAACAACACATAACACCACACATTAACACCACACCAACAACACATTAACACCACACTAACACCACAGTAACACCACACTAACACCACGCTAACATCACATTAACACCACACTAACAACACATAACACCACACATTAACATCACGCTAACACCACACTAACACCACATTAATACGACAATAACACCACATTAACACCACATTAACATCACGCTAACACCACATTAACACCACACTAAAACACACTAACACCACACACCACTAACACCACATTAACATCACATTAACACCACACTAACAGCACACTAAAAAAATACTAACACCACACTAACACCACACTAACACGACACCGGCGTGTGAAGCGAGGCACCGTCTCAAGTTGACGAGACTAACATTGGAATCCTGGAAGTGTTGGACTGATAACATGTCGGTAATGGTGTTGATAAGAATACCTCGTGGGTAACGTGTTAGACTTAGTTTCCAACAAGAGATAGTCACACGCTAGAGAGCAGACTGTTGTTGTTGTTGTTGTCGGTCACTCAAATGGATACGCCTGCCTCTTGTACAAATGATGCTGTGCGCCGCAGGTCCTCCAGACTGCCGTGTAGCTTCCTTGATATCGGCGTCTCATCAGTCCAGATGCGGTGTCTGAGGTCTTCGTGTATGGGGCATTCTTGCAGTAGATGTTTTGTTGTCTGGCTGTCTGTCTGGCACGGGCATCTGTCCGTCTGGCCGATCCGGAGTTTGGTGTATAGGTGGTGATTGAGACGGTTGTGGCCTGTCCTCAGTCTGAAAATAATGACCTGTTCGGCCCTTGTGAGCAGGTAGTATGGGTCGTTCTGGTTGAAACGTGGGTGCTGCTGTAGCCATTTGTTATGCTGTTTGGCCTTGATGATGGTTTTGACTTCATTGAAGGTGGTGGACTTGTCTTGCTGCTCTTTTGTGGATCCTTCCTTGGCAAGAGTGTCTGCGGCTTCGTTGCCAAATACACCGCAGTGGGAGGGAATCCACTGTAAGACGACTGTGTGGTTTCTGCATAAGGAGGAGAGAGCAGTGGTCAGGGCGTTCAATTCCTTGTCTCTGGCAGTCTGTAAGGCCTGTAGAACAGATAGTGCATCTGTAAAGAAGACAGAGAGCAGACTGAGGCCTGCTGCTTAAACACAAGCATGTAAGTGCACGTGTCTGTGTATGTGTACGTGTAGAATTATGTATGTGTACGTGTAGAATTATGTATGTGTATGTGTAAGTATAAATTATGCAAACGTATGTAATGATGTGTGTGTTATATTAATGAATGTCACGGATAGACCCGCGAAAGTAATGAATGACAGAAATGGAGTTAGCTCCCCTGTTTGTTTTTTACAGCAGGGTTAGTGGCCCTCGGGGTATATGTTTCTATGGTTGGAAAGCGTGACGTAAAAGATGAGTATGACGTGGGGTGTCGTCTGCAAGAGCGCAGAAGTTTCTGGAGAGAAAGAAAATGATGGTTTGAGTGGAATGTACCGGTGTGTGTGTGATTTTTCGAGAAAAGTAAAGGAGGTCGGCATTTGGAGTATTGTTTGGAGTATATAGGTTAGTGTTTCGCCAGTTGTTGTTTCTACTGGTTTATTCAGAAAATTGGAATATTGCTGTGTGTGTGTGTGTGAACAGATTCGTCAGTTGCTGTGTTACTGCCAGTGGATTCTATATTGGGAGTCATTGCTGTGCTTTTGGAGATTCGTAGTGGTGTGTATTTCTATATAGTTTCAAGGATTATACAGGCAAGTGTATATCTGTGGGTGCGTGAGTTGTGATCAGACGTTGACAGTGTGAAGTGGTCAGGTACGTTTTGAGAAACTGTTGAACACTGGAAGAAAATGAAGCTGATATAGAGAAGAGACGGTGAGCGACGTTTGAGTGGAAGGTTGAAAGAAGACATTTACGTTGTTGAAAGGATATTTAGGATATTAGTAGGGTTTATGTAATCATTAATTTAGCTGCGATATATGTTGATGTAACTTTTATTTGACATTCGTTGAGTGTGAGAAAATATTTGGATTTTTTTTTAATTATAGAGATATAGGAACCCACGTGCAGGTCTTTGTACTTTGTTGTGTGAAAGAACACGTGAAGAACGCTGTGAGGTCAGTGTGTGTTGTATGTCACCTGTCCACACGTCCCGTGCGTTCTTGACAATGAAGGTGTCATTATATTAACATGTATGCATCCAAATATATATATATATATATAATTATGTCCACATGCGTGTATATGCATTGTGCGTGTATAATTATGTACGTGTGTATGCGCGTGCGCGCGTGTGTATATATATATATATATGTGTGTGTGTGTTAAAGCGTGAGGAGGCAGATGGCGGTACCGGCCACAGAGTCCACCTACCCACCCCCTTCTCCTCCACCCACCACGCGGGAGGATATTTTCCAGAAGGAGGAGTTCGTGGCCTTGGATCAAATGGCCAAACAGGTCAGTAAGTGAGTAAGTGAGTAAGTAAGTCAGTAAGTTGATGCTGACAGTCGAGGTCTGTGCTACTGTAGGATGTCACTAGCCTCGGTTACTAATGGCAAGCCTGGTGTCTTGGCTATAGCTGGTTGCCTAGCACGGCTGTAGCCACTGCTAGTGAGTTGTGATGAGTTTTAGTAGGTCACACACAGATCGCTGGAATTCAGGTGACGTACACTAGTCAGCCGGCCTCTACCTCCACCAGTCTCAATGGCACTACAGCAGCTTGGTCAACACCAGCGTCAGACCACAGGCCCACATTAGACCAAGGCTAGATCACAGGCCCACAGATCCCAGGCCCACATTAGACCAAGGCTAGATCACAGGCCCACATTACACCAAGGCTAGATCACAGGCCCACATTACACCAAGGCTAGATCACAGGCCCACATTAGGCCAAAAGTTAGATCACAAGAAAAGACGACTATGCTGTTCGTAGCAAAACAAACGGTAAGACATCTCTGGGCGTTAAGGAGACCCGTTAGTTTGTAGAGGATGAGAGCATTCTAACAGAAAGGACCGCAAGGTGAGTGACACCGTGTGCTACCGCCCTTCACCACATGTTCTCTGTGTGTCTGTGAGACTGTGTTCTTGCCAACCTTCCCCACATGTTCCTGTGTGTGTGTGTGTGTGTGCAGGCCCCGGCAAGTCTTGTGGAGAGTTTTTCAGAGCTAATCGTCTACCTGACCAAAGACCTGGACAATGACCTGCACAAGGTTCGCTCCATCTTCGTGTGGTTGTCCGCGCAGTCCGTGCTGACCACCAACTTCCCTAAAGTGGTCAAACCGGACACGCCCCTCAACTTCCTCAAACGCTGCAAGTTTGACCGGGAGATCTACAGCGACCTCTTTGCCCTTCTGTGCAGGTAGTGTAGGTCTCTACACAACTCGTCAATATCCTGTGCAGATAGTGTAGGTCTCTACACAACACGTCAATATTCTGTGCAGGTAGTGTAGGTCTCTACAGAACTCAATATCCTGTGCAGGTAGTGTTGGTCTCAACACAACTCGTCAATATCCTGTGCAGGTAGTGTAGGTCTCTACACAACTCGTCAATATCCTGTGCAGGTAGTGTAGGTCTCTACACAACTCGTCAATATCCTGTGCAGGTAGTGTAGGTCTCTACACAACACGTCCATATTCTGTGCAGGTAGTGTAGGTCTCTACACAACTCGTCAATGTTCTGTGCAGGTAGTCTTGGTCTCTACACAACACGTCAATATTCTGTGCAGGTAGTCTTGGTCTCTACACAACACGTCAATATTCTGTGCAGGTAGTGTAGGTCTCTACACAACACGTCCATATTCTGTGCAGGTAGTGTAGGTCTCTACACAACACGTCCATATTCTGTGCAGGTAGTGTAGGTCTCTACACAACTCGTCAATGTTCTGTGCAGGTAGTCTTGGTCTCTACACAACACGTCAATATTCTGTGCAGGTAGTCTTGGTCTCTACACAACACGTCAATATTCTGTGCAGGTAGTGTAGGTCTCTACAGAACTCAATATCCTGTGCAGGTAGTGTAGGTCTCTACACAACTCGTCAATATCCTGTGCAGGTAGTGTAGGTCTCTACACAACTCGTCAATATCCTGTGCAGGTAGTGTAGGTCTCTACACAACTCGTCAATGTTCTGTGCAGGTAGTGTTGGTCTCTACACAACACGTCAATGTTCTGTGCAGATAGTGTTGGTCTCTACACAACACGTCAATGTTCTGTGCAGGTAGTGTGTGTGTGTGTCTACAGACCTGTGGACAGTGGTGGAGAAATTAGCTGCAACTTGATAAAGTTAAACCTGCAGCCTTCAGACGTTTTAGTGACTGTGGCTTCAAAAGGAAGGCGTATCTTACTAAACCTCTTAATGATAGGCTACTGTAAGGTAGGCGTGTCTTACTAAACCTCTTAATGATAGGCTACTGTAAGGTAGGCGTGTCTTAGTAAACCTCTTAATGATAGGCTACTGTAAGGTAGGCGTGTCTTACTAAACCTCTTAATGATAGGCTACTGTAAGGTAGGCGTGTCTTACTAAACCTCTTAATGATAGGCTACTGTAAGGTAGGCGTGTCTTACTAAACCTCTTAATGATAGGCTACTGTAAGGTAGGCGTGTCTTAGCCAAAACAATTTGTAAAATAGATTAATGTAGGTGTGTCTTATGTAAACCTCTTTACGATAGGCTACATTAAGGTGGACGTGTTTAGCTAAACCTCTTATGTTTGTTTGTGTTTAACGCCGTGTCAGCAACTAAGGCTATATCACGGCGAGGAAAAGTAATCTTATTTAAAATGTTTGGGTACCAAAAACTCTCAAGTAATATAAATATGACATCGTAAAAATTAAAACACCACACAAAAAGCAGGAAACACATTTGAGAGGCGGCAACATGTAAAAGGAGTGTTGTGGCCCAAAAAGGCCACCAACAAACCAAAAACCAAAACCTACCAGGGCATAAAAAGCTTAAATCTGATGATAAAGCCCTATCCGCCTTTAAAAAGTAAAAATAAACAAAGAAAACAAGGAGCCTGCAGTAAAAAAACTGCCGGCGGATACTGTGGAGTCCAGGACAAGTAATTAAAACATGTACAACATTAAAAGTTCCTTGACACCAGGGACAGACTGGCGGTGGTTCACCTCCTAAAAGATGCGACTGCGTGGCAAAGGTGTGTCCTAGTCTTAGTCTGGAAAGAACTTCCTCATCCCGCCGCACAGGACGGCATGAAGGCGAGCGGTCTGAGAGAGAGGGAAGGGTGGCAAGTAACTTATTTTGGCCCAGGGTGTCCTAATGGCGTTGCCACAAGGACTGAACATAGGCCGAGATGATAGATTTACAGTCTGCTGATACCATCGAGTGTAGTTTACCAGGCGACTGACATGCAGCCTTGGCGCCCTGGTCCGCTCGAACATTGCCTGGGATACCAGCATGGCCAGGAGCCCAGATGAAAACAATGTCTTTTTACCGCTGGAGTAGAGCTAAACATCTTATACGGGACTACGGTAAGGTAGCCGCGTTTTAGCGAAATGTCTCTATAAGAGACTACGGTAAGGTAGCC
>SMMW01000484.1:75000-97500 GCA_004794655.1 Marisa cornuarietis | reverse complement strand
ACCATCACCAACCCACTCACACTCTCGTTTAATAGATAAAACTTCAAAATATCCAAGTAAAACATTCTGTAACAAGTAAATTTGTCAGCTATGTGATCATGTGTGTGCGTGCGTGTGTTTGTGTGTGTGTGTTTGTGTGTGTGTGTGTGTGTGTCCGTTGTTTTGCGGTACAGGAGTTTATGACGTCACAGTGGGAGCTGGTGAGCCCGGCTCAGGCTGTGCTGGAGGCCAACGAGGGCAAGTGCAAGATCACCTTCAGCCATCCCCGTGACGTCAGAGCCACTCTCCACTACAACCTCTTCTACAACCCCGAGCTCTCCAACAATCAGCTTCCGGTAATGGCCGCTCACTGCCAGTCACACTTTCTGATGTCACCTGTAGTCCATATCAAACAAGATAACTATGTGTAGTCCATATCAAGATAAATAACTGTGTATAACAATGTGTAGTCCATATCAAGATAAATAACTTTCTATAACTATGTGTAGTGCATATCAAGATAAATAACTGTGTACAACAATGTGTAGTCCATATCAAGATAAATAACTTTCTATAACTATGTGTAGTGTATATCAAGATAAACAACTGTGTATAACAATGTGTAGTCCATATCAATATAAATAACTTTCTATAACTATGTGTAGTGCATATCAAGATAAATAACTGTGTACAACAATGTGTAGTCCATATCAAGATAAATAACTTTCTATAACTATGTGTAGTGTATATCAAGATAAATAACTGTGTATAACAATGTGTAGTCCATATCAATATAAATAACTTTCTATAACTATGTGTAGTGCATATCAAGATAAATAACTGTGTACAATATAGCTATGTGTAGTGCATATCAAGATAAATAACTGTGTATAACAATGTGTAGTGCATATCAAGATAAATAACTGTGTATAACAATGTGTAGTCCATATCAAGATAAATAACTGTGTATAACAATGTGTAGTCCATATCAATATAAATAACTGTGTATAACAATGTGTAGTCCATATCAATATAAAAAGTATGTGTAGTCCATCTCAAGATTAATAACTGTGTACAATATAGCTATGTGTAGTGCATATCAAGATAAATAACTGTGTATAACAATGTGTAGTGCATATCAAGATAAATAACTGTGTATAACAATGTATAGTCCATATCAATATAAATAACTGTGTATAACAATGTATAGTCCATTTCAAGATAAATAACTGTGTATAACAATGTGTAGTCCATATCAATATAAATAACTGTGTATAACAATGTATAGTCCATTTCAAGATAAATAACTGTGTATAACTATGTGTAGTCCATTTCAAGATAAATAACTGTGTGTTATCCATATCAAATGATGTGTACATACCATGTAAATAACATCAGCATTGCTATTTATATCATTGTCTATGTTGAATTAACTCACCGAGTGTATATGTTTCACAAAGATTCCGTGTGTAAAGAAATTCTGTCCTGACAATATGGCCGATTTATCAAGTAATAATAATAATAAGATTTATACAGGCATTCTCCCTGACAATGGCGAGCTACACTCTAGGGAACAGTGGGGCATGAGATGTGTGATAGCGACCACAGATCTCTGTAGTTGTCTGTAGGAGATCTGTACAGATATGTGTAGATGTCTGTAGGAGATCTGTGTAGATGTCTGTAGGAGAACTGTGTATATTTGTTTAGGAGATCTGTGTAGATGTCTGTAGGAGAACTGTGTATATTTGTTTAGGAGATCTGTGGAGATGTCTGTAGGAGATCTGTGTATATTCGTGTAGGAGATATGTGTAGATGTCTATAGGAGATCTGTGTAGATTTGTGTAGATGTCTGTAGGAGATCTATATAAATTGTTGTAGATGTATGTAGAAGATGTGTGTATATTTGTGTAGGAGATCTGTGTAGATATTTGTAGGAGATTTGAGAAGATGTCTGTAGGAGATCTATATCAATCTGTGTTGATGTCCGTAGGAGATCTGTGTATATTTGTGTAGGAGGTCTGTGTAGATGTCTGTAGGAGATCTGTGTAGATGTGTGTAGATGTCTGTAGCAGATGTATGTAGATGTCTGTAGAGACCAAAATCACGTCGCCCCATACATGGTGTGTGTAACAGTCTCGCCCTGTGTATAGGAGGACCTACAGATTGACAACTATGTTCTGGAAGAATGCAAGCTGGGCCTCAAGTCAGTGGTGACGCGACTTCCGGTGAATGGAATCTACCGCATTCAGTTAGCAGGCAACTTTGGCGACGACGTCCTGACCCCGTTACTGGAATTTCGCGTCAACTGTGTCGGGGAAATTAAGCAGGTAATGTTCTACATAATGACTACCACCATCTACACACTCAGGAGTGTAACTAACAGGTACTGTACTACATAATGGCTACCACCATCTACACACTAAGGAGTGTAACTAACAGGTACTGTAGTACATAATGACTACCACCATCTACACACTAAGGACTTTAACTAACAGGTACTGTACTACATAATGACTACCACCATCTACACACTAAGGACTTTAACTAACAGGTACTGTACTACATAATGAGTACCACCATCTACACACTAAGGACTTTAACTAGCAGGTACTGTACCACATAATGACTACCACCATCTACACACTAAGGAGTGTAACTAACATCTACTGTACTACATAATGACTACCACCATCTACACACTAAGGAATGTAACTAACAGGTACTGTACTACATAATGACTACCACCATCTACACACTAAGGAGTGTAACTTACAGGTACTGTACTACATAACATCTACCACATCTACACACTAAGCTGTGTAACTAACATCTACTGTACTACATAATGACTACCATCATCTACACACTCAGGTGTGTAACTAACAGATACTGTAGTACATAATGACTACCACCATCTACACACTAAGGACTGTAACTAACAGGTACTGTACTACATAATGACTACCACCATCTACACACTAAGGAGTGTAACTAATAGATACTGTTCTACATAATGACTTCCACCATCTACACACTAAGGAGTGTAACTAACAGGTATTGTACTACATAATGACTACCACCATCTACACACTACGGACTGTAACTAACAGGTACTGTAGTACATAATGACTACCACCATCTACACACTACGGACTGTAACTAACAGGTACTGTAGTACATAATGACTACCACCATCTACACACTAAGGTGTGTAACTAACAGGTACTGTACTACATAACATCTACCTCATCTACACACTACGGACTGTAACTAACAGGTACTGTAGTACATAATGACTACCACCATCTACACACTAAGGAGTGTAACTAACAGGTACTGTACTACATAACATCTACCACCATCTACACACTAGGCGGGACTGTTTGTGCAGCCTGTCCCCTTCCCCGAGGGCTGTAACAAGGTCGGGTACAGCGAGGAGTCGGCGGAGTCGGGGCTCGTGGAGCCGAGTCAAGAGGAGGGGGTGGTGGAGACACGGAAAGGAGAAAAGGTCAGCTTTCAATTCAAGTTCAAGGACAAAAAACCCGTCGACGTCAAAGCGACGTTAATCAACAACAACAGGCAAGTCGAGGCTCATCCACATCTGTCTTCAGAAGCCTACGTGCTTCTATCTCTTTGTCTGTCTGTCTGTCTGTCTGTCTGTCTGTCTGTCTGTCTGTCTGTCTGTCTTGTGTGAATAAGGTGGTCTGTCTGTCTTGTCTGTCTTGGGTGTCTGTCTGTCTGTCTGTCTGTCTGTCTGTATTATGTTTGAGATGTCATCCACTCAGTGTGCCAGTCCAGTTGCCTGCGAGCTGAGGTCCACACAAAGGTGAAGACGAGACAGTGCAGGTGGTACGAGCTCTTGTGAGACATGCTGACCGCTGTGACTGTAGCTTCAATCAGGGACGTTAACTACGTAGGATGGACCACCACTTCCTGCACGACAGAGACAGAGACGACAGAGACAGAGACAGAGCTCAGAAAGTAAAATACCATGTAAGCATCATGCTTCACTCAAACTGAAGGCAAGCGATCATCTGCTAGAGACTTCACAAAGTTTGAAGATACTAGTCTATTATGAAGATACTACTATGATAATAGTCTATTGTCGGCAGCAGTCTGAAGATACTAGTCTATTATGAAGATACTACTATGATAATAGTCTATTGTCGGCAGCAGTCTGAAGATACTAGTCTATTATGAAGATACTACTATGATAATAGTCTATTGTCGGCAGCAGTCTGAAGATACTAGTCTATTATGAAGATACTACTATGATAATAGTCTATTGTCGGCAGCAGTCTGAAGATACTAGTCTATTATGAAGATACTACTATGATAATAGTCTATTGTCGGCAGCAGTCTGAAGATACTAGTCTATTATGAAGATACTACTATGATAATAGATAGTCTATTGTCGGCATCAGTCTGAAGATACTAGTCTATTATGAAGAGACTACTATGATAATAGATAGTCTATTGTCGGCAGCAGTCTGAAGGTACTAGTCTGTTCTCACCAGGTCGTCTGCGGAGCTGAGCCAGTACGTCACGTGTCAGAGTACCAAAGACGACATCAACATCACAGTGACGATGCCGGATGTACAAGAATGTGCTCTACTCATCGACTCGCTAGCGGACAGCATCGCTGACTACAACATCAGCTACCTGCTGACTCAGGACTCACAGCTCAAGTTCAAGGAACAAGAGTCTCTGGAAAAGGTTTGCACAGCATGTCGTACGACGACAGCATAACGGACCTACTGATAGTCTCTAGGTTATACGTCACATAACGGACCTACTGATAGTCTCTAGGTTATACGTCACATCACGGACCTACTGATAGTCTCTAGGTTACACGTCACATAACGGACCTACTGATAGTCTCTAGGTTATACGTCACATAACGGACCTACTGATAGTCTCTAGGTTACACGTCACATAACGGACCTACTGATAGTCTCTAGGTTATACGTCACATCACGGACCTACTGATAGTCTCTAGGTTACACGTCACATGACGGACCTACTGATAGTCTCTAGGTTATACGTCACATAACGGACCTACTGATAGTCTCTAGGTTATACGTCACATAACGGACCTACTGATAGTCTCTAGGTTATACGTCACATAACGGACCTACTGATAGTCTCTAGGTTACACGTCATAACGGACCTACTGATAGTCTCTAGGTTATACGTCACATCACGGACCTACTGATAGTCTCTAGGTTACACGTCACATGACGGACCTACTGATAGTCTCTAGGTTATACGTCACATAACGGACCTACTGATAGTCTCTAGGTTATACGTCACATAACGGACCTACTGATAGTCTCTAGGTTATACGTCACGTGACCTCAACACCTTAATGATGGCGACGTTGCACGCACGAGATGAGACATCGTCACTGTCTTCACATTACATTCACCCTTGAGGTCGTTAATTCATCTCTGTGCATCTACCAGAATTTACCACGAAAAGGTGACGTCATCACACTACATCCACGACTACTCTACCCTGAGGTCATAAGGTCAGTAATAAGGGTCACCGACATTGAAAGGAAAGATTGTCATATGTCTCTTGACTGGTACCCGGCGCTGCGAGGTTGTCATTTGTCTCTTGACTGGTACCCGGCGCTGCGAGGTTGTCATATGTCTCTTGACTGGTACCCGGCGCTGCGAGGTTGTCATTTGTCCCTTGACTGGTACCCGGCGCTGGGAGGTTGTCATATGTCTCTTGACTGGTACCCGGCGCTGCGAGGTTGTCATTTGTCCCTTGACTGGTACCCGGCGCTGCGAGGTTGTCATTTGTCCCTTGACTGGTACCCGGCGCTGCGAGGTTGTCATTTGTCTCTTGACTGGTACCCGGCGCTGCGAGGTTGTCATTTGTCTCTTGACTGGTACCCGGCGCTGCGAGGTTGTCATTTGTCTCTTGACTGGTACCCGGCGCTGCGAGGTTGTCATTTGTCCCTCGACTGGTACCCGGCGCTGGGAGGCTGTCATTTGTCCCTTGACTGGTACCCGGCGCTGCGAGGCTGTCATTTGTCTCTTGACTGGTACCCGGCGCTGCGAGGTTGTCACTGCCGTTGGTCTTACGTTGGTCCACAGTCGTTGGTTTTATGTTCTGTGTACGAGATCCGCAGGCAGCCTCCTCCGCCATTAGTTCTCCAAGACTTGGGTTTGTCTCTGCGGGTTCACGTTTCGGATCCGTAAAGCACGATGGGTACAACGAAGGTCCCGTAAAGATTATACTTGGTAATAAACCTGATGTTATGGCTACGCCAGACCCTGTCCAGTCTAGCCATTGCCGCTGTTGTTGTCGCTATCCTGAGGTGGATCTCTGTCGTGAAGCTGCCGTCTTTGGTGATAGAGGCTCTCAAGTATCCTGAACTGTTTCCTCTTCTAGCCGTATGCCGCTCATGTACACATTTGCTTCGCCGTTGTCAATACCCATGACTTGACTCTTGTCAGTGCTGGTTTCCATTCCACATGCTATCGCACTGTCTGTCGGTCTGTTGGTAGGATCTTCCTGTCCTGCTATCCGATCAATGTCTCAAAGTGGAGGTTACAAATCGGCCCTCTACCGATGGAAAGAGAAATATGATGATCGTAGAGGGTTTCACACGTGATGTTCTCTAGGAAGATGTTAAAGAGCACAGGTGATAGAGGTAACCCTTGACGTACGCCCACTGTCGTGTGAAAGAAAGTTGTCATTTGGTTATCCAGCAGTACTCTTCGATGTTCTGTTTCCGCATCACATGCCAAAGAGACTCTGCCAGACACGACCAAAAAGCTTTTTAAAGTCTATGAAGTTGTGATAAAGATGAGATCCCACTTCTCTATCAGGATGCGATAGTTAAAGATCTGCTCAGCTTTCTTTGTACCTGGTCTGAAGCCAGACTATTCTTCTGCTACCTGTTCCTCAGTGATGGTGATGATGTGTGTCAGTATTGCTGTCAGCAGGACTTACTTGTGTACCGCTACTAGCATCTTCGCCTCTTGTCTCAGCAGACAGACGTTTGCCACCACGGCGTGAACGGTGGGTTAGGGTTAGGGTGACAAGTGACGGGTGCTCATCTGACGTTGCGACTGCGCAGCCACGAAGGGTGTTCTTATCTACTCACCTCGGCTATGTCTACTACGAGCATCCTACTACAAACATACCATGACATGTCAAATACAAGCATCCTATAGCATGTCTACTACAATACAAACATCCTATGACACATTTATTACAAACATCCCATGAGATGTCTATGTAAAAACATCATCCCTTATCATGCTTTTTTTCTCGGGTTTGAGTGCATTTGTCAACCTCACCTTCCGCATGTCTTTTAGAGAATGGGCGAGATTCTAAAGGCTCTAGAAGAAGGTGACATGAAGAAGATCAGACAGTTCCTGGACGCCGTCAAAGACTTTGGACTCGCCATCGAGCCTTTTCTTAAAAGCAGGATTGAGGCCTACATGGAGCGTGCCAACACCAGCCCAAAACGTCAGCTCAAAGCCTTGAAGAATGTAAGAGTGAGATAGAGATAGAGAGAGAGAGTGTGTGTGAGAGAGAGAATTGAGCGGACAACGGGACCAAAACGCGTGCTTGGTGGACGTTAAGAAATATTTGACATTTGACATTATTTACTAACTTCAATATCAAGACAAAGGGGCGGGGTTACAAAACTATTCGTGGTATACAGCGATTGTATGTTCACGCATTAACATATTGATTCATGTAGTTTTGTGAAGAAAACAATCTTATCCCTAGAGGCACAGACAAGTTTTCATAAAGGTTACAGTACGACTGATGATATGTTTTGCCTTCAAGCACTGATACAGAAATACCTGACAAAACAAGCCAAGCGGTTTTACCCCCTTTTTGTAGATTTTTCCAAAGCTTTTGACAGTATCGATAAATACAAACTACTATTTATCCTGCTAAAAAGGGTCGCTCGTGGAAAACATTTAAAACACAGCAAAAAAAAAAAAAAAAAAAAAAAAGCATTAGCAAAGTTTTGTTCTGCATTTTTCTTTCTGAACTTTGGTCAGACGTTACTTTGTGTGAAGCTCGTTGTCTCCACGTGACAGCAAAGCAGCTGGGCATCTCGCTCTTGACTTGTGATTATGTTGACGACATTGTCATATTTGCTGATGACATTGTCATGTATGTTGACGACATTGTCATATTTGCTGATGACATTGTCATGTTTGTTGATTCCTTTCGTGACCCTGACCGTAAGATTAACTCTCTAGAAATGCTTTTTTAAACAAATGAAGTCTTACAGTTAAGATGGCTAAACAAAGATATTTGCTCCTGTGTACAGGTTATACTAGAAATGTTCACAGTTACCTGTGTACAGGTGATACGAGGAGCACTGTTCCCAGTTACCTGTGTACCTGTGTCACCAGAACAACAACATATGGTCACAGGACTTTTGGCTACTGTGCTGCAAAACAATGGAACTCTCTTCCTTTCCATATCCGCCACCTTCCTACAACTGAATCTTTCAAATCTGCACTGAAAACGCACCTCTTCCTTGAGCATTTCTCCTAACACAGTCCGCACAATGCTCGTCCTTCTTAACCCCGCCCCCTTCCCTCTTGCTACTTTACCCATCTTTCTCGCAGAATCACTATATTTTTCTGTTCCTGTTACTTGATGCCTTTTAATGTTTTCTGTTTCGTCAGTACTGTCGTTTTCTTTCGTCCCCTTTGTTCTGTGTCTACTTAGTCCACGTCTCTTCCTCGTTTTAAGCGCTAAGAGCATGCTCTCTATGAGTGTGAATATGCGCTATAAAAATCTTCACTATTATTATTATTATTACAGGTGATACTAGAAATGTTCACAGTTACCTGTGTACAGGTTATACTAGAAATGTTCCCAGTTACCTGTGTACAGGTTATACTAGAAATGTTCCCAGTTACCTGTGTACAGGTTATACTAGAAATGTTCACAGTTACCTGTGTACAGGTGATACTAGAAATGTTCCCAGTTACCTGTGTACAGGTTATACTAGAAATGTTCACAGTTACCTGTGTACAGGTTATACTAGAAATGTTCCCAGTTACCTGTGTACAGGTTATACTAGAAATGTTCACAGTTACCTGTGTAAGGTTATACTAGAAATGTTCACAGTTACCTGTGTACAGGTTATACTAGAAATGTTCACAGTTACCTGTGTACAGGTGATACTAGAAATGTTCACTGCTACCTGTGTACAGGTTGTGGCTCTTTGACCGCTCTCTAGAACTCTTGCTGACTGATATTAACATAAGGCTGGTGATGTGGGCTTTGCTGAGCTGTAGCTGTTGATGTTGTTGCGGCTATGAAGAGAGAGGACTCTAGTACCGATACTAACCTAGAGCTGATGATGTTGCTGTAGCTGCTGGTGGTGGTCATGTTGTACAGGCAATGAGGAGAGACGACGTGTCTAGCCCTGACTCTAGTACTGATACTAACCTACAGCTGATGATGTTGCTGTAGCTGCTGGTGGTGGTCATGTTGTACAGGCCATGAGGAGAGACGACGTGTCTAACCCTGACTCTAGTACTGATACTAACCTACAGCTGATGATGTTGCTGTAGCTGCTGGTGGTGGTCATGTTGTACAGGCCATGAAGAGAGATGACGTGTCGGAGCTGAAGGACGCCATAGCGACGTACGAGAAGCAGCAGGGCGATGATAAGGCTACACTGCACCTCGCCACCCTCATCTTACATCTGCTGCAGGCGCTAAAAGACGACAGCAGTGCTGACCGTCTAGAGGGCGCTCTTCGCCCACTGCTGGACCTCAAACAGGAAGATTATGGCCACGGCGACAGGGCAGCCAGCAACCTCATGAAGCAGTACGAGAAAGGTGAGGGTACACACATGTCATCCATGTCATCTGAAATCACGCCATGTCAGTAATCTGACCGAATCACGCCATCATTAATCTGACTGAATAACGCCATCATTAATCTGACTGAATCACGTCATCATTAGTCTGACTGAATGACGTCATCATTAATCTGACTGAATCACGTCATCATTAATCTGACTGAATCACGTCTTCATTAATCTGACTGAATCACGCCATCAGTAATCTGATTGAATCACGCCATCATTAATCTGACTGAATCACGCCATCAGTAATCTGACTGAATCACGCCATCAGTAATCTGACTGAATCACGTCATCATTAATCTGACTGAATCACGTTATCATTAATCTGACTGAGTCACGCCATCATTAATCTGACTGAATCACGTCATCAGTAATCTGACTGAATCACGTCATCATTAATCTGACTGAATCACGCCATCATTAATCTGACTGAATCACGCCATCATTAATCTGACTGAATCACGTCATCATTAATCTGACTGAGTCACGTCATCATTAATCTTACTGTGAGTGTGCGTGCGTGTGTGTGTGTGTGTGTGTGTGTGTGTGTGTGACATGTACGACTGTGAGTGCAGCGGTGTGCGAGGCGTATTACCAGCGGTCGTTGCCGGCCCTGGAGCAGGCAGTGAAGAGCGTACAGACGTCGTGTCTGGCCGCACACCTACAGCAGCAGCTCTTCTACACTCGCGCCGTCAAGTTGCAGACGCAGCTGCAGCACCTACAGCGCGTGATGCGTGACGTGCACAAATTGACGTCACAGGAGCTGGCGGCCCTCGTCAACACTCGCGGCAAACCAAACCCACACCTGCACTCTACCTTGATGGCCACCCTCATTCTCCTGGGCGAAGAGGAAAGAGAATTGTGGGTAAGCGCCAGAAACATTGCGGGGTACCCGATGGTATGAAAGCAATGCTTATCACAAGATGTAGCCTGCAGTATTATTTACGACAAAGATGTGTTTCTAGCTGCACGCCTCAGCGTATTGATAAGGAAGAGAAGTTTCCGAGTTGGAGTCAACAAAAAGTATAAATTTGTTTATATTTGTTTTCTTTTATAATTGTGCTTCTGATAGAATTTATAATATTTGTGTTAAAAATAATCGTCAGTATGTGGGCAAAGTGGTTCTTGTGTCATGAGGCTGATGTCATTAATATTAAGCTCCCAAGTACTTGAAGCTGCTGACCTTTTCAAGCTGTACCCCGTTCATAAAGATCTCTGCCTTGCGTTGCCATTGATCATAACTTTGCTCTTTTCAGTGCTGGTCTCCATTCCATATGTGTTTGAGCTGTCTGTCAGTCTGTTGGTGAGGTCCTGCAGTTCCGTGTTTGTACCTGCTAACAGACCTATGTCATCTGCAAAGCGTAGGTTGCATATTGGTCTTCCGCCGATTGAAATGGAAGAATGATGGTCATGAAGAGCTTCAAGCATGATGTTCTCCAAGAATATATTGAACAGCACGGGTGATAGGGGACATCCTTGACGTACTCCTACTGTGGTGCGAAAGTAAGCTCCTATTTGGTTGTTCAGCAGTACTGTACTCGTTGAGCTGTTATACAGCGCTTCAACAACTTGGACGAGGCCTTCTTCGATGTTGAATTTCCACATCGCATGCCATAGCCCCTCGTGCCAGACTCTGTCAAATGCCTTTTTAAAGTCAATGAAGTTGTGGTAAAGGTCCCGCTGATGCTGAATATGCTTTTCTATAAGAAGACGACAGTTGAAGATCTGCTCAACTGTGCTTCTACGTGGTGTGAAGCCAGCCTGTTCTTCCGCTAGCAGCTCTTCTGCGGTGGTTCTGATGCGGTTCTCTATGACCTTCAGCATGACTTTGCTTGGGTGACTGATAAGGCTAATGGTTCTGTAGTTCTGACACTGTTTGCTGTTTTCTTTCTTTGGGAGGGGTATGATTAGTGACTGCGTCCATTCTCTGGGCCATTCCTTGCGCTCCCAGACTCTTTGGCACAGGACAGTTAGGGCCTTTGTAGTTGCTTCCCCACCCTGCTTGAGCAGCTCAGCTGGTACATTATCAACGCCTGGTGACTTTCCTCCCTTCAAACTATGTACAGCTCTTTCCACCTCTTCCCGTAGGACTGGTAGGTCTGCAGGTTTTCTATTTCTAGCCTGGTTGTTTTGGAGAATGTTGGCGTCGGTCTTCAGCTGGTAATTATACAGGTCCTTGCAGTATTCTGTCCATCGGCTGAGTACAGCGTTGCCTTCTGTGAGAAGGTGACCATTGCTGACTGAGATCTTCTGCTGGTCTGTCTTAGTGAGGGTCTTTAGAAGTCGGTAGGCCTTTTTTGCTATCACCTCTTGCCATTCCATCTTCTATGTCCCGGCACTGATTCTCGATCCAGCTCTCCCTAGCTGCCTTCATCCCTTTCTTAATGGCACAATTCACTTCTTTGTATTTGGTGGCTGCTTCTGGATTGCTTTTCTTTTCTCTCTTCAAGGCCCTCCTTTGGTCACAGAGGTCTAGGATGTCGTTCGTGACCCATGGCTGTTATTATTCCTAACTCGCCCTAGAACCTCCTGGGCTGTCGACAGTAGCACCTCTTTGATGTTTCCAGCGAGGGTGTCTACATCACAGTCCACCAGGTTCAGTGCGCCAAATTTTCCGCCAACCGTAACCTTGAAGACTTCTGCAACCTTTGGGTCTTGCAGCTTCTCCAAATCAAAGCGAATTTGGGGGGGGAGGTGTTTGAGAGTCGCTTCGCTTTCAGCCTCAGCTTTAGGTTCGCTAGAACAAGGTCATGGTCACTGCCTATGTCAGCGCCTGGGTACGTCCTTGTCTTGGCCCGGTTGATGCTGGATTTGAAGCGTCTCTGCAGTAGGATATAGTCGATCTGATTATAGACCAATCCGTCTGGTGAGTGCCACGTGGTCGTCCTTGATTTCTTGTGGGGATACAAGGTGTTGGCTAAGGTGAGTCTCTGGTTCTGTGCAAACTCTAGGAGTCTGATTCCCCTGTCGTTGGTTTCGCCAAGACCAAATTTCCCCCCCCCGTTCCTGCGGAATGCTGGTAGGCGTCTGGACCGATCCTGGCCTTCCAGTCTCCGAGCACAACCAGGATGTCCTTTATGTGAACTGCCTTCACAACTTTGTCTAGTTGTTGGTAGAACTCCTCCACTTCGTTGTCTCCATGTCTGGAGGCTGGACAATGGAGACATTGTGGGGCTTAGCTGAGACACGAATAATGGCGGAGATCAGCCGGCTGGATACGGGTGTACAGGTGTACAGGTGTACGAATGGTATGCATACTTAGAAACTGTCCACTCACTATAAACATTCGAATCGCAAAATGTTACAGTATTACGTGTATTTATATATAGATATCTATGTGTGCACGTGTGCGTGTGCCTGCTGTGTATCAGGAGTGGAGTAAAGTGCAGAACCTGCTGCAGCGGAAGAGTGAGTTCAAGCAGCAGCTCGTAGAGATTGACTACAGCCGGGTCAAGGTCGAGCAGGCCAAGCTGGCTGCACACCACGTCCACCAGTGTCAAGTCGACCTGCTACGCAAGGAGAGCAGCGCATGCGCCGCTCTGCTTCTGGAGTGGGTGAGTGTAACGGTTCACACCATTCAAACCTTGCTGTCCACGTAGAGATGGCGGGGACGGGATGGAAGACTGGGCACGTGTCATGGTCTGCAGTGTTATTCGAGTCTCTCTATTAAAGACCAACCTGAATGGTTTGCGTTTTTTGCGAATATCGGTAGATACAGGCGATATCAACATAATCTGTAAATTGTAGCCTCCAAAATGCACCCGTTAATTAATTATCCGCTAGCAAAGTACGCGATTCTCACCTGCGATCAACGAGCGCCTCTAGCAGTGTACTACGTCACACTAACAGTGTACTACGTCACACTAGTACACCATTCACAACACTGACAGCAGTCAACACCAAACAGTGTACTACGTCACACTAGTGCACCATTCACAACATTGACAGCAGTCAACACCAAACAGTGTACTACGTCACACTAGTGCACCATTCACAACACTGACAGCAGTCAACACCAAACAGTGTACTACGTCACACTAGTGCACCATTCACAACACTGACAGCAGTCAACACCAAACAGTGTACTACGTCACACTAGTGCACCATTCACAACACTGACAGCAGTCAACACCAAACAGTGAGAGAGATTATTGGGATTATTCGCACGTTACAGTCTGTATGTCTCGTGCTCAAGTAACAGTTTTTCAAACCACGAGAAATACAGACTTTCAGCGTCCGAATAACCCGAGCTGTCACTCATTCTCTCTTTCTCTCTCTGTTTGGTGTTGACTGCTGCCACTGTTGTGAATGGTGCACAAGTGTGACGTAGTACACTGTTAGTGACGCTTGTTGATCGTAAGTACGAATCGTAGCGGATAATTAATTAACGGATGTATTTTGGAGGCTACACTTTACAGGCTATAAGTGTATGTGACTGTTTCTGTGACATGTAGCTGACTGAGGGCTTTGCTGTCATGTTTAACTGACTGTGTCTATGAAGTCTACCTGACTATACCTGGCTGTGGCTGTGAGATGTTTACGATTGTTCGTCGAATGGTTTAGCTCACAGTTGTAGACTCCGCCACACCATGTCTCTCAATGTTATCCTTTAGATGTTATGTTCATGCTTGTGTGCGGTATTTTCTTTTTCTACCTTGTATTTTTGTTTGTTGCAATGTCTCTGTATAATTGTTTGTTAATAAGTTTGGTCTTTGTTTGAACGTGGTTTCTGTGTCAATCTGTTTTAGAATTTTGTTTTGTTTTTGAAGGCGCATTGAGTCGACTCTGGGGTTGAAAATTGCGCTATATAAATCTGCTTTAATAATAATAATAATAATAATAAAGTATATCTGACTGTTTCTGTGAGATGTACCTGACTGAAGACTTTGCTGGGCAGGTGCAAGTGACGACGGAGGAGATCTGTGAGCGAGAAGCCATGCGAGGTCAGATGAAGCAGACGACGAACGTTACACAAGCTCGTTAAGTCTCATCACAAACAGCTTTTGACTGGCAACTGAGGGCCGAGCTCAACCTCCGCCCGACTGCTTTATCCACAGCACATCTGCTCAGGGGGAAAGGGGCGGGAGGGATGTGGGATTAGAGAGGGAATGTTGGAGGAATGCTCATTTTTGTGGTTTACATGTGACCTTGCTCTCACCATGTGAGTGGTGCAGGTAGAGTATGAAGAGAGAGAGAGAGAGAGATGTTAGTCAAAGATCTGAAACCTTTCGGATGTACCTTGCTGGTTAAAAAAAAGATAGTGATGGAGTACACCGGCCATGATAACTAGTGATTCTTCACCACTGTGAAGATTTCTTCAGTGTTAGGGTTAGTTTTACCTTTGTCAAACCTGCTTCAGAGCTAAATTTGTTGTTATTATTATTTACATGTGTGTGTATTGATTTTTTGTGTGGTGTGTGACTATTAAAATCAACTGCCGGCTTTCTTTCCCACCCAAAACAAAACAAAACAAAAAATTGGAGTTTTAGGCTGTTAGCATGATGCCACAGTCTTCACTACGCATTCCAAATACAATAACAAAAGCAGTGGTTATACATAATGTCCTCATGGATATACGGCAGTACACAGACGATGTGGAAATTGTCAGGGGTTGGAATATTCTTTTATATCATTTCCCTTACGAAACGTTTTAAATTTGTTGACTTTTATTAGATTATAAATTTTAATAAAGATTCTAACCCTATCCGAAGGTTGAGTGGGTCTTGTTTTATTACCGGACAGAACTTTATGTGCTTTGCTATTCAGCACTGAGTAGAACTTTATGTGTTTGTTATCTGACAATTAGTCTATCACATGTGTGTGACTTCATGGTCCCAACTAGAAAGGAATGCCCAGAACCGGGTCCGTTGGCGGGGTGTGGTTGCGGCCCTATGCTCCACTGGGAGCGAACAGGAATAAGAAGAAGATGTGTGTGACTTCTATTTTTAGCAAACTAGGTGTGTACTCAATTGAAACATTCCTACAAAACTTGTTCATGTCTTCATGCAATTATCTCTCTCTAGCCTGCACCACAGTGTGAAAACTCTTCACTGTCTGCTGAGAAATGTCGGAAGTGTATGGACATAGTTTAATTCTCACTGCAGCCATCACTTCCCCACCCACTGGGCGCCTTGCTTCTGGAAGTGCGACTAAACTCAAACCACAGAAGTTGAATTTCAGTCCTACATCGGGAACGCGATAAAAATGATATGCAGGATTAAATTTACTAAATAACACTCTAAAAGCATTAATACTGCAATTAGATAACTCTGCAGCAAACAACGTACATCACTGGCCTCCCCTAGCCCATGACGTAAGCATGGTGTCTCGTGAGCTCTTGTGCTGTCCACAGAGTTAAACATTCTTAGAGTTATATATATGTATATAAGTTTTTTTATTTGTCAGTTGGCTTTTTTATGTGTGTGTGTGTGTGTGTGTGTGTGTGTGTGTGTGTGTGTGTGTGAAATACAGTGATATATATATATGCACACATAACATTGGCTTCTTATATGTGTATATATATATCACTGTATCAAACACACACACACACACACACACACACACACACACACACACACACACACACATACATTAAATAGAAAGCAATGAAAATCTGCCTAATGCAAAACATTTCTAAATTAAATATACAGGGTTAGTCAAAATTATGCTAACGCGGCCATAAATTACAATGTTACTCAAAATTTTGTAAGCACTTCAATGGTCGAAACCATTTCTTCACGAAACGAGCATCAAATATGTGCAAGATGATTTACAAGCAGGTCTTGTTTGTCCTCGTGATGATTCCTTTTATGAAAAAAGGAGTGATCGAAAGAATGGGTATTACGCATATTGCTTTCATGAGAGAAAGGTCATGAAAAAATAATTGGCATAATGAAAGAGAGACTTCATGAAAGAACAGGTAATGAACAAATCATTTCTTTCATGAGACTCACAACAAACCAGCTGTAACAGAGCTAAGTTGGTGCGCTTGCGAGTGTGTATGGTATTTGTAAAGAGAGGCAACAGCACTGTAACATCAGAAGTACGCTCTAGCACGGATAGTATTGGGACCCCCCTACACGAGTCCACTTGATTGTATTCATTGTTGAAATGCTTTGTGGTAAATAAATCTTTTATTATTATCATACGTTAAATCACACGTCGTTGAGTTTGTGTTCGGGGAAGAGCAGGGGTGGGGGCTCGTGAGCCAAGTTGTGTAATTGAATGACCGACGTGTGATTATCGTGTGTTTTCGCTGCAGTTAATGTTGACGTGGGCGGCTAGTGTTGAGTAACTAGTGTTGAGTAACTAGTGCCCACGTGCCCGTTCCCCGGGGCCAGTATTCACGTTCTGGTTGAGAGACCAGGGGATACTGTGACAAAGATCCCTCTTTGGAGGGGCCTATGACGCGTGTTGGCGAAAGCCTTCGGAAAGTCAGCTGCCGACACATCTTCTCACAGCCAAGGTAAAAACCAGGATAGGGACCTGGAACATCCGAACCCTATACGAGAGATGGAAATCAGCTCAGGTAGCACAGGAGATAAAGAGTTGTGGCATCAAGCTCCTTGGCCTGTGTGAGACCAGATGGAATGGCAGCGGTCAGACCAGACTCTTGTCAGGGGAGACTATCATCTACTCTGGACACAAAGATCCTGACCATGACCACTCACAAGGAGTAGCAGTACTGATGACACAGGAGGCTGCAAGGGCACTAATAGCATGGGAACCAGTTTCTCCACGACTCATGTCAGCTCGGTTCAACTCCAAAGGAAGAAAGATGACCATCATCCAGTGCTATGCACCTACCAACGCAGCAAAAGAAGAGGAGAAGGAGGACTTTTACAACTCCCTACAAGCGCTGGTTGATCGTACTCCAAGACGAGACCTGAAGATCATCATGGGCGACATGAATGCCAAAGTTGGAGATGACAACACGGACAAAGAACACATAATGGGAAAGCACGGTGTGGGCAACTGCAATGAGAATGGTGAGCTGTTCACAGACTTCTGTTTGTTCAATGACCTTGTAATCGAAGGCACAGTCTTTTCTCACAAAACCATTCACAAGACCACCTGGACTTCACCAGATAGACATACACAAAACCAGATCGATCACATCACCATTAATCGACAGTTTAGAAGAAGTCTGCTGGATGTCAGGGTAAGGCGTGGTGCAGATGCAGCCTCAGACCACCACCTGCTTGTAGCAACTTTAAAGATAAAGCTGAGGTCTTTTCATGAGTCATCAGACAGACCGCACCAAAAATTCAACGTGCAGTTTCTTAGAGATCGCAGGAAGCAAGAAGAGTTCAACTGTGAAGTCAAAAACAGGTTTGAGGCACTGGAGGGACTCTTTGAAGAAACAGTGGCCAACCAATGGACGGGATTACAGAGAGACCTGAAAGGCTGCCTGCACACGTGTTCTGGGGAAGAAACAGAAACAACACAAGGAATGGCTGATCCTAAGGACCTGGAAAAGATAGAGAAAAGGAAAGAGCTGAAGCAGAAGATCAACCTGTCAAGACAAGCAGGAAAAAGAAGAGCTCAGAGCAAAGTACTGGGAGATGAACCGAGAAGTGAAGAAGAGTGCAAGAGGCGACAAGAGACAGTTCGCACACAGGATGACAGAAGAGGCAGAACAAGCATCTGGGCAAAATAACATGAAAAGACTATATGAAATTACAAGAACTCTGTCAGGAAGGAAAAACATCAATGCATGCAGGCCAGTAAAGAATAAGAATAAGAATGGCAACGTCATTACTGGGGATGCAGAACAAAGATCTCGCTGGGCAGAACATTTTAAAGAAATACTGAACCGACCACCACCAGCAACAGTTTTGGACATTGCCCCAGCCACCGAGCAACTCCAGGTGAACACCAACCCACCAACCAAGGCAGAAATCATCACAGCCATCAAATCTCTGAAAACTGGCAAGGCGGCAGGCCCAGATGGCATTCCTGCAGAAGCACTCAAGGCAGACCCAACAGCCGCAGCAGAGATGCTACACCCCCTGGTGCGGAAAATTTGGGAGCAGGAGCAAGTTCCAGCAGACTGGAAACTTGGCTATCTGGTAAAGCTACCCAAGAAAGGTGACCTTACCCAGTGCAGCAACTGGCGTGGGATTACGCTACTGTCCATTCCCAGCAAGGTGCTGACCAGAATAATCCTGGACAGACTGAAGAATGCCCTAGACAAGAGACTGCGGCAAGAACAGGCAGGCTTTCGGCAGGGTAGATCATGCACAGACCATATTGCCACACCGCGAAACATTATTGAACAGTCCATCGAATGGCAGTCCCCACTATACATGACATTTGTGGACTTTGAGAAAGCATTTGACTCCGTAGACAGAGAGACCATCTGGAAGTTGATGCAGCACTACGGATTTCCACCAAAGTTCATTGCCATCATCCAACAGCTGTATGAGGACTCGACATGCCAGGTGATCCACATTGGGAAGCTGATTCCTTTGCAGTGAGGACTGGAGTAAGACATGGCTGCATGCTCTCACCGACGATCTTCCTGATCGTCATAGAGTGGATCATGAGAAGAACAAACTTTAACAGCAACACAGGCATTCAATGGACCAATGAAACTTGAGGATCTCGACTTTGCAGACGACATCAGCCTGTTGTCCCACAAGCAACAACATGCACAGACAAAGCTCACTCGGCTCTCAGAAGAAGCAGCGAAAACTGGCCTGACAATCCACATCAAGAAGACAGAGGTAATGCGGGTCAACAACAAGCAAGAAGGCCCACTTCAGCTACACGGGGAATGTATTACAGAGACTGACCGCTTCACCTACCTTGGCAGCATAGTCACCAAGGATGGAGATGCAGATGAAGATGTAAAAGGCCGAATACATAAAACCAGACAAGCATTCCACATCCTGCGACCCATCTGGAATTCCAAGGTATTATCTCAGCACACCAAGATCCGCATCTTTCATACGAACGTAAAATCTGTCCTTGTATATGGGTCTGCGACATGGCGTGTGACAAACACCATCACCAACAAGATCCAAACATTCATCAACAGATGTCTGCGCCACATCCTCAACATCAGATGACCCGAGAAGATCTCCAATGCATACCTGTGAGAGAGAGCCAACCAGAAACCAGCCAGTGAAGACATCAAAAAGCGAAAGTGGGGCTGGATCGGTCACACCCTGCGAAACATGAAAAGCTTTGGACTGGAACCCACAGGGGAGGCACAGGGTTGGGAGACCCAGACAGACGTGGAGAAGATCGGTCCACGGCGAGGCGGAGGCAGCTGGAATGACATGGACCCAACTGGGGAGGGAGGCCCACAACCGGGTCCTCTGGCGTGGTGTAGTTGCGGCCCTATGCTCCACTGGGGACAAAAAAGGAATAATAAGAAGAAGACTGTCCTAACACATGATAAAAGCCTCTTCTCGTACTCATACTCCTCTCACGGTATAAGAAGATCGCATATTTACACTCTCTGGGCATGCGTTACCTGTTGACCCCTGCGCCTGCGCACTGTGTGACCTAAAAATAGGGGCTCGCTAATTACCGGAGATCGCGACGCCGGGTACAAGGGAGTTAGTAACCATCTCTACCTGCTAGTGATCCGTATTTCCACCAGCCAGCACCACTGTGGTCTAGGGGTGTGATAATAAGATCTGAAGCAAGAGCACACGCATCCGCGTGAGTGAAGGCGACGGGTCTGAAGAGACAGGACTACACCTACGATAGAGTCCCGGAGGTCTGGGGACAGAGTTCCCGAGGTATCAGACCATAGGAAACAGTCGATACCGCGGGCATGTATACTGTGTGTATATATCTGATGCTGTCCATGTCAACTATACCGGCTTCTTGATTTTGTTTTATTTCTATTTTATGTTGTACAACTGTGTTGTCGGTTGTGTGTGCACATGGGGGTGAACGTGGTTGCCAGTGTGTACGCGTGTGAACGTGCGGATAGGTGATTAGGTGTGAGAGGCCAAAAGTGGGTAAAGCGAGCCAGCAGAGTGTCCCCTTCACCTCGAGCTGATTAGTCCAGTCCCTTCTACCCGATATATTTCGTCACAATCATCATAAATCGCAATCCCTTGACTGGTACCAGTTGACGAACGATTTATGTTTGTCTACTGGTTCTGGTCATTGAGAACAACTACAGTGTAGATGGATGTCGTGGTTGACAAAGTTTGTCACTTAGGCCTGTCTTGAGCCTTGGTGAACAGGTCCTGTGTGGAACCACCAGTCCTTTATGTCTCAAGCCAGTTCTTCATCTGTTTATTATGGGGTCCCCCCCACCCATGTGCCTTAACACATAGTGACGTGCCAGGCAATGTGGCCAAAACACCAGATTGCACCACTTAAACTGTTGTATGAAGTAATGAAAGTACAGTATAGCAGTCATAGCATAACACAGAAATGGTTGCATAACAAATGGAATGTGGAATTATCATTATTATATTATTGATCTTTGGTGCCTGTGACTTTTGATGCACTTACATGTTTCATGTTTCTCTTTCTCATTGATGAACACAATCAGTTTTGATTGTGTCTTCTGACCTTCTCTTCTTTTACCCATTTGAAGTCACTAATGTAGTTCTCAGGTGCATTGTGTTATATAAGAGTGCAAAGCTTCATGTGCATAGGTGTTGTTTAATTTGAAATGGTTGACAAACTTTGAATGATTGATACACACAGTATTATTTCCTGGTGCATATTTGCAAATTGTAATATACAGTATTATGCTTTGTAATTAACATTGTTTTTACTGTCACAGAGTTCTTATGATACTTCATGATATAAGCTTCTTTTATTCAGTGTGATACTGAACTACATAAGATGATGGTGACAATGACTATTGCTAATAAAATAGATTAATGCCAGAAGCAACTTCACCTTTTTTCCATCAAATATTTACTCTGTGAAGGCTGTTGTAATGTCTGTGCAGATCTCTATTGTTCAATAGCTAATCAAAGTTGTTAAGATAATGTTTGTTTCTGGGGTTTCTTTTTTGTCTATTGCACACATGCAGACACATCAATATTGCACACATACACACATATCAATGGTCAATGGCATATAATTTTTTCCATAAAAACAAAATAATAATACTAACTTTTATACAGCACCCTATCCCACCAACAAAGGCAGACTCAAGGCAATGACATACATGAAATTGCATAAACACACACTTATCAGTAGGCATCACATGTGTCTTACAATTTCACTCATTTTTAATCAAAACATAGATATCCCACTTAGTCTCCTTCTAGCTGGCTTTACACACACACACACACACACACACACACACACGCACACACACACACACACACAGGGTAGAGGAAACTGAGTACCCAGAGAAAACCACTGATGGTCAGCCCTGTAAACAGGTGTCACTTTTTGGAGCCCAGATACAAACACAAGATGCAATCTCACAGGCTTGGTGACAGGCACTTTAGCCACTGCGCCACCAACCACAAAATGTGGCCTGCTTCATGTTGTGAACTTTAGGTATCTACATGCCATTGTATGGAGAAATTTAAAACTAAATCATCAAAATGTCATGAAATACACATGAGAAGTTATTTATAGAATATGGATTTAGTAAAACAAATTTTAGAAAAATATGTCTTGTCACATGGTCCCAAAAGATGCATAAGTAG